>CABHPP010126647.1:44440-81249 GCA_902168425.1 Peromyscus attwateri | reverse complement strand
CATCGTCTCCGCGGAGGCCCGGGTGGCCCGCCGGCTGCCGAGCCGCCCCGAGTCTCCCAAACCTCCGCGTCTGCCAAGCCGCGGCCGCCCCGGCCCGCTCCCGGCTGCCGCGCCCCCACTTCCTGACCCGCCCCCCTCCGGTGTCGCCGGCAACTGTGTCCCCCAGGCGCTCCGGGAACCAGAGTGCAGGGAGCTGCGGCCGGCCGGAGCGTTTCGCCAGCGCGCCAGGGCCAAGCCCACCACGGACCAGTGTTCGTCGTGCTCTAGGGAGGAGCGAGGCCGGTGCTCCCACCGCCGCCCTCCCTCCTGCGTGACCCTCACAGGAAAGCAGGAGCCAGAGCGAGCTTTTCGTGACGTCGGGATTGGACTCAGAAAGTGCCCATGACCGTCCCATTTTACAAGCAGAAGACTGAGGTTCAAGCGCAGAGCATGTCAGTGCTAGTTAGAGCTAGAACTGGAACCCTGGGAGCGATCTACTGTCAGTGCATGCGTGTTCTCACAATGGTTTCAAAGCCAGGCAAAATGTTCCAGGCAGGTTCTTTGGCTTGGTAGGTTTTTGTTAGGTTGTTTTTTTGTTTGGTTGTTTGTTTGGGGGGACTGGATCTCACTATATGGCCCAGGCCGGTCTCAACTTGTAGCCCTCTTGCCTGAGGTTCCCAACTACTATAATGACAAGAGTGATCCACTGTTTGGTTTCGTAGACACTTGACTGCTACAAAAGAGAAGTTTGCGCCAGGTTATCATTCCCTGTTGTAATCCCAGAACTTGACAGATAGAGGCAGGAGGCTCATTAGTTCAAGGTCAAACGCAGCTACATTTGCAAGTTAAACCATTATCAAATAAAAAAGGAAGCACACAAGAAAGCAACATGTCAGTCAGTCACCAAAATTGACTTAAAATATTTGCACATCTCAATATTCTGGAAAAAAGCACAATAGTACTTTGGTCTGTTTCGAAGGAATGCATGGAGATTATTTCATAACAATAGAATGTAGTTTCAGTTGTTGTACTGTGCTTGTGTCATATTGCATACAGTGCTCTGAAAAATGCTTGCAAGTTTTAAGAAGAACCCACTAACCGAATTAAATTTTCATTGAAAAAAATATGAGAAAACTTATTTCAAGTGAAATAAAACTTGATTCATTTTTTTCATGTTATTGAACCTTATAAAAACAGTACATACTTTGTGGAAACTTATGTAGAATATTCCTGAAAAATAAGCACCCTGAAAGATTACAGTTTAAAAAAAAAAAGGAGACAGACATTTGCCTTAATAAGTCCTAAAGCTGCCAGATACAGTAAAAGTAGAATATTGTTTTTTAAGACTCGTGTGTGTGTGTGTGTGTGTGTGTGTGTGTGTGTGTGTGTGTGTGTATGAGCTGACCTGCAGGAGCTGGTTTTCTTTTGATATGATAATGAAAATGACTTCTGAGATCTCTATCTTGAGATTAATCATGTACTGTGTGCCAAGCACAATGTGTTGCCAAGATACTAGAAAATATGAAAGACCTCAAGAACTTATCTTCTTGAAATCAAGGAGTTAGATACAAAATTTATTTTAAGAGCCAGCAAGATGAGTCCACAGGTAAGAGCATTTGCTGCCAAGTCTAATGACTTGAGTTGTATCCCTAGAATATACAAGATAGAGGAAGAAAACAGACTCCCACAGGCTGTCCTGATTCCCACACATGTGCTGTAATCCTATATTCACCCCCACGCACGTACTTACACAGGAAAACATAAGTATAATCATGGAGAGATGGCTAAGGAGTTAAGAACAGTGGCTGCCTGTAACACAGAGAAACCCTGTCTTGCCTGGGGTCAATTCCCAGCATCCACATGGTGGCTCACAACAGGCTATAACTTCAGTCCCAGGAGTTCTAACACACTCCTTTGGCCTCTGTGGGCACCAGGAATACATGTGATACACAGTCATACATGAGAGCAAAAACATAGAATAAAATAATAACAATACAAAGCTGCTTCAAACGTCTTCTAGCCAAGGCTTCACTTGATTAATAGTAACAACATGATTAGTGTGAAATTTATGGTGGTTCGAAAGAAAATGGCCTATACCAGGCTTTTTCTTTGAGGACCACCTGCTAGCTCCCAAATCATGACATGGAGACGACTTATTAGTTACGAATGCTTGGCCTTAGCTCTTATTAGTGTTTCTCATCATCTACACTTTGCCTCGAGGCTCTTTACCTTGCTCCATTCTGTGTATCTTACTCTCACTGCTTCTCCTGGCTGGCTGGCTGGCGGCTTGCCTGCCTTCTGGCCCAGACATCTCCCCAAATCCTCTCTATTTCCCCACCCCCATTTTCTTCTCCCTCTCCGTTTTCTGAGCCTAGATTTCTCCTATTTATTCTATCTGCCAGCCCTACCTATCCCTCTCATGCCTAGCTATTGGTTGTTCAGCTTTTATTAGACTAATCAGGTGCCTTAGGCAGGCAAGGTGAAACAAATGCAATACATCTTTACATAATTAAACACATCAATACATCCTTAAACAAATGCAGCATAAGCAAATGTAACACATCTTTGCCCAGTTAAAATAATAGTCCACAATAATGCCCCCCCGCAAAAGATTGGCGCTATTAAGAGGTGTGGTCTTGTTGGAGAAAGTGTGTCATTATGGGGTGGGCTTTGAGTTCTCTTTTGCTCAAGCTCCCCTCAGGGTGACTGTCAGTCAACTTCCTGTTCCCTGAAAGCCAAGATGTAGCACTCTCAGCTCCAACACCACATCTGCCTGCATGCCATCATGCTCCCCATCCTGATGATAATGGACTGGACCTCTGAATCTGTAAGGGAGCCCTCTACTAAACGTTTTCTTTTTGTTGTTTGTTTTATCAAGACTGAGTTTCTCTGTGTAACTCTGGCTATCCTGGAACTCTCTATGTAGATCAAGCTGGCCTCAAACTCACAGAGATCCACCTGCCTCTGCTGGGGTTAAAAGCATGAGCCACCACCACCGAGCTAAATGTTTTCTTTATGAGAGTTGCCATGCTCATGATGTCTTTTCACAGCAACGAAACCCTAATTAAGACCAAATGATTGCATCTGTTCAGTTTTCTTCTTTTAAAGAGATAGAATTTTTTGGATTTGTTATATAGTAAAATCTTAAGTATCCATTGAATAGAAACATCTGTATATCATTCTTTTAAAAAGATTATTTTATGCCAGGCGGTGGTGGCACACGCCTTTAGTCCCAGCACTCGGGAGGCAGAGCCAGATGGATTTCTGTGAATTCGAGGCCAGCCTGGTCTACAGAGCAAGATCCAGGACAGGCACCAAAACTACACAGAAACCCTGTCTTGAAAAACCAAAAGAAAAAAAAAGATTATTTTATGTGTATGACTGTGTGAGTTTTTGCCTGTAAGTATGTATATATACCAGATACACTAGAACTAGAGTTATAGATGGTTGTAAGCCACCATGTGGGTGCTGGGAATAAAATGCCAGTCCTCTGCAAAAGCAGCAAGCATTCTTAACAGTTGAGCCATCTCTCCAGCACCTCTGTATTGTTCTTAAACACAGTTTCTTGTGAAGTCTCAAAGCTATCAAATGTGATAGTTTGTAGCCTTTTTTTTTCAGTGTTGTAGATTGAGCCAGGGATCTGGCACATGCCAGGCAAGTCGTGTCATGCACAACTGGGCTGTCCTTTGGTTTAAACTCTGAAAATAGGTTTGAGACAGAAGTTTGAAAACAACTTAAGGTTGTTTATAATAGGTCTTGGAGTGCATGTAGCACAGTAGTAGGGCACATACTGAGCATGTTCAAAGGCCTTGAATTTCCTCCCCAACCAATGCCAGACAAAGTTGTGGATAACAGGAATCAACAACTGTGAGCATAACTTAAATGGCTGGCAGGACAAGTTGTGCTGTACGTGAAGACTGTTCCTTGATTTGAAAGCTCTTTTGTCTCAGTTTGTCACTAGTTCTTAAACTTTTTCTTTTTAGACTGGCCTTGAACTCATGGCACTGCTCTTGACTCCAGTTCCCAAGCGCTGGGAATGACGCATGCATCACTACACCCAGCTTTCTGTATCGCTCTCGCTCTCGCTCTCGCTCTCGCTCTCTGTCTTGCTTGCTCTCACTCTCTTTTTTTCCCCCAAGACAGGATTTCTTTGAGTAGCTGTGGCTGTCCTGGAACTAGCTTTGTAAACCAGGCTGGCCTCAAACTCACAGAAGTCTGCCTGCCTCTGGGTTCTGGGATTAAAGACATGAGCCACCACCACTTGACGGTACTTTTCTTTTAAAATACTGCAGAGGTGGGGCTGAAGAGATGACTCAGAAGTTAAAAGATCAGACACCAGGCAAGAGGGCAGGCACCCATATTCATCAAAGAATAAAATAAAAATTAAAAAATTTAAAATGTGTTCTAATCAAATATTTGTAAAGTGTTTTTAAGATTTATTTTATGTATATAAATGTTTTAGATGCATGCACATGTACATGTGTGTCCCTGGTACCTGAGGCAGTCACAAGAGGGTAGCGGATCCTTTGGAACCAGTTATGGACAATTGTGAGTCACCATATGAATACTGGGAATAAATCTTGGGTCCTCTGTAACAGCAGAAAGAGCTCCAAACTGCTGTATCATCTCTCCAGCCCAATATTAAAGTATTTTGAGTTGGATATATTAAACATCTTAAAACTTTTTAAAAGACAGATTTTCCTAGTCAAAACTTCTAGAAAGAACCTTTTAGACTGGCTATGTGAAACAATGTTCACATATATTGGTACCAAAAGATTACTGGTACCAAGCCACCTAGCATCCGGACTTTCCTAGGTGAGACAGGCATAGTGGCATGTGCCTGTACTTAGAGCATTTAGGACACAGTCAAGAGGATAAGGAGTTCCTCTTATCACAGCTACACGGTGAGTTTAAAGCTTCTCGAGGCTCCAGGAGGCCCTGTCTCTAAGGGAAGACATAGAAAAACAACAAAACAGTCCAGATAGACGGCTTAGTGAGGTAATAACTTGCTGCTAACCCTGACCACCCATGAGATAAGAAGGTGGTGCCATCTTGTCCTAACTCTATTTTATATCTGCCTAGACCTTCCTCAGCCTTCCACACCCCAACAGCCATATCTGCCTTGGCAATGCTTTTGGGACTGCTTGTGACCCTGACCATGGTACAGACGTGTTCACCAAAATAATTGATGTCTGTGCAAGCTAAAATATACATCTAAAATAACTAAGAAGAATTGTAAATCAAAAATAATTGTCGTGCAGTGTCTAGAAAATACTGCTAAGCTCTGAAAGAAAACAGGTATTACTAGGCCACCCCAAATCCCTCACTGATGAGGTTTTTGTCCTTAAAACACTGTAACCCATGCCAGGCAGTGATGGCCCATGCCTTTAATAAAAAAAAACAAAACCAAAAATTAAATTAAAAAAATAAAAACTGGCCGGGCGGTGGCGGCACACACGTTTAATCCCAGCACTCAGGAGACAGAGGCAGGCAGATCTCTGTGAGTTTGAAGCCAGCCTGGTCTACACAGTGAGTTCCAGGACAGCTAGGACTGTTACACAAATAAACCCTGTCTGGTGGGGGGGACCCTAGGCTTGGCCACCAAGAGACTCAGGCATGAGCCTGTTCCTGGTTGCTGGCTTAAAAGAGAACTCATAGACTTTTAATTGGCTTAATGAGCATAGTTGTCAATAGCAACTCACATGGATCATTTCTCTGAGTCTTTCTCTTTCACACACACACAAAAAAAATGTAATTTTTATTAATTATTCTTTTTCATTTATTTTACAGTTTCCCCTTCTGCTTCTCCTCCTGTCCCCTCTCCACCTCCCCTCTACCCCCCCATCCACTCCTCCTCTGTCTCCATTCAGAAAGGGGCAGGCCTCCCATGAGTACTAACAGAGCATGGTTCATCAAGTTGAGGCAAGACCAAGCTCCTCCCCCTGCATCAAGGCTGGGTGAGGCAACCCAGCATGGGGAACAGGTGCTTTGCAAAATACCATTAAGATGTTTTCTTTCCAACAGCAAGGGAACACTCCTCCATTGTTGTTAGGAGTGCAAACTTGTGCAGCCACTTTGGAAATCAATATGGCGGTTTCTCAGAAAATTGGGAATCAATCTACCTCAAGACCCAGCTATACCACTCTTGGGCATATACCCAAGGAATGCTCAATCATACCACAAGGACACCTGATCAACTATGTTCATAGCAGCATTATTTGTAATAGCCAGAACCTGGAAACAACCTAGATGCCCCTCAACTGAAGAATAGATAAAGAAAATATAGTACATTTACACAGCAGAGTATTACTCAGCTATTAATGTAACCTTTTAAATAAGAAAAAAAGCAAACAAAGACAAGCAATGGTGATGCACACATTTAATCCCAGCACTCAGGAGGCAGAGGCAGGCAGATCTCTGTGAGTTTCAGCCCAGCCTGGTCTACCAAGAGAGTTCCAGGACAACCAGGGCTACACACAGAAACCATGGCTCAAAAAGCAAAAAAAAAAAAAAAAAAAAGAAAGAAAGAAAAGAAAAACAATCACAGGTGAAACATCAGAATATTTGCTGAAACTGAATTCTATTAGCAGTGTCAGATAAAATAAACACGTACCATGTGATATTTGGGACACATACTAAAAGTTAGGTGGTTTTTTTGTTTTTTGTTTTTGTTTTTTTTTTGGTTTTTGGAAACTGTTACACCCATGTCATGAAACCCCCTTGGACCACCAAGTGCCAGTTTCTGATGCAAGCACACAGGGTTTTTATTGTCAGGTTCAAACCCAGACCGCTGCCCCATGCTCCAATGCAGCAGATGGAGGGAATGTGGCGGCCTCCAGCTCAGGGATAGAGTTTCTAGAGGAAAAAAAACACAAGTCAGGAGTTACATGCCATGGTGTTTCAAGATTGGGTAAAGGGATATGGGGCAAGATGATTTTTTGAAACTATTGGTTAAACTTTTGGCGAGAAACCACAATATGCTGACAGGATATCTGGATATCTGCAGGGGTCACCAACAAGATGTCTGCAAGAACATCTGGATCTCATTAAATTTTACTGACCTGTTTCTTAATCAGCGGTTTTAGGGTATCTGTTCGAGTTTTGCTGTCATGGCATATTTCTAAGGTTCTTCCTGGAACTGAGCTCAGCTCCTGGTCACCAGTTGGTCTAAAATGGCAGGGCCTTCCCTAAGATGGAGTCTGTAAAGTCAAGTCTAGGCCTTCATATTGCCTTCACATTGCCCCCTCTGACTGGGCCTGAGGGTCCCAATCACGGGACTCTCATGCCCCCAACTCCATCAAGGCCTCTCTGGTTTCTACTGACAACGGTTGGTATTGGGACCTCATGACCGTTCATTGAATAGCTCCTACCCTTTCTTTCATGAAATGTACTAATCTGTTCAATATGCAAGGCCCAAAGGTGAGAAGCAAAACTAATATGAGGAGGGGTCCCAGCAGGGTAGAAATCAAGGTAGTTAACCATGGGGATGAGTTAAACCAGGACTCAAACCATCCTTTGTAGATGAATTTCGTAATGGTCTTATTAAATAAGAAACACAGAGCCAGATATAAGTGTGAAAGCTTGAGAGAGATCAGGGAAATACGGAAAGCCACAGCTAACCTTATCTCACCAACTCCACAGCTTCAAAATGCCGTGACTTCCTGTCTACCCATGCCTATATGCCTTGCTGTTCTGCCATCTGATTTGCTCCCTCCGCCCAGCTACACCACTTCCTCTTTCTGCACAGCTCTGTCAATCCTTGGCTGGCCTCATGCTCTCTCTCTTTAGCCAGTCCTTCTCTTACTTTTGCCATGGATTCCTTGACTACTCCTGAGTGTTCTACATAGAAGCAGCATTCCTCACTCAGAGGTGCACACAGTCCTCCTTGATGAAGATCAGATCCAACCCTCATCTGTTCTGCATTACAACCTCAGCTAAGGATGTCAGAGACTCTTGGAGATGGGAGATGGAGTTTTCTACATATATATATGTAGAATATATATATGTATGTGTGTGTGTGTGTGTGTGTGTATGTATGTGTGTGTGGCAGCACACAAGCTGGAATAGTGCTGACTCTGTGTGATCAGGGATGCTCTCCCAGTTCCTAAACCAGCCAGGCTGGCTCCCAGCAGGATACTCAGGTGAGAGCTGCCATGGGCTCTCTCTCTCTCTTTTTTTTTTATTTTTTATTTTTTTTAATATTTATTTATTTATTTATTTATTTAATGCTGAATGCCGTTTATTGAAGGAGGGAAGAGGTCTTAAATACAGGCTTACAGCACAATGGGAGAACCCCAGAGGGCAGAAGTTTGCTACTGATGTTTTACAATCTTGCATCTAAGCTGTTAATGCCCATTATGCAGGATACACAGACAAGGATCTTCCCTTAAGTATTCAGGAGGGTGGAACCCGGCAGGGAATTAGCATAGGGAGGATATCAAGATCAAGGTCAGCAAGCAAGGCAACAGTTACCCAAAACAGGGGCCAGGGCCCTACAGGTCCCGCTTTTACTAAAAAATGAGCTTCTGACTTAGGTTGCATGGGACATCAGCAGGTCACCTTACCCATCATGAAGACGCCTGCCCAGGCCACACAGGTGCTCTGTCTTAGGTTTGTGAGCACCCCCCAGGCATTACCTGTCTCTGAATACTCATTATCATACAGTCTCAATCATGTGTGAGCCACAGAGTTAACCACTGCCAAAGATCTCAAAGTGGTGCTGGGCTTGCAATCTGTGTGTTCCACACAGAAAAGACCAACAGAAGTCCTAACCCACCCATAGCCAGTAGGCTAAAAGCAACTGAGCCATTCCCTTACTTAACAAACCTTACTGTAAATTGGAGTCCTTGTAAGATGGTATCCCAAAAGCAAATGGAACTTCAGTTTATAAATTTATAATTTTCAAAGCCAATTGAAATGTATATAACTATTGAATTAAATTTATCATGCCTAATAGAATGAAAGATTAACTAACTGTGGTAGCTACTTTTGCTGCCAAGGTCTCCACTGTGCTAGCTGTAGTAAGCAATTATGAAGTGGTAATCCCAGAAACAGTAGCAGCGGTGGCCACCACTGCTATAACAGCAACAACGGCAGCAGCAATGTCAAATTCTCTTCTGGAGCGTGTGGGCATCCATGGGCATGGATACAACTCCAGGAACACAAACCGCCAAGGCCCATTTTTCTTGATCCCAGCACGACTTAAGCTGGCAGCTCCGCAAAAGAACAACTAAGAACCATAAAGAAAAAAATATGTTTTGGGGATGCAATTTCTAGCTTGTAGAGTAGCTCTTCTGTATGGTAAATTAGCCTTGGAACAAGCTGTATCATCACACAGAAGCCTTTGGTATTTTTGAGAACCTGAGTATGAATGCAGGATGTTAAACCCATGGAACAAGCCCAGTACATATTATTGTGGGGATTCAGATAACTCTGGGAGTCTGTGAGTACAAGGGTTTGGTCCCAGAGGGTTTATTGCCCCTGGGGTACTGTCCCTACACAGAGGCCCTGGCCTATGACTTGTTGAAGGGTCAACGGTGCCTCAGACTGCCAGCGACATTGCTTAAGATCAGTGACTTTGGTATAGCTACCAATAACAGCAACACCTTCATAATAGGGGGTGGGCAGCTGTGTCATAGCAGAGCCAACAAGATGTAGTCAGGTTAGGCTTGGTGGAGTTCAGGACCATAAATGACTGGTTAAGGAGTTCCAGGAGCAGATCTCCTCCCTCAGTTGCAGTCGGACTGGTTACTGGGGTCCTGGCGGTCAAAGGGACTGACATACCTGATGGTTGTGGGGTGCCGGGGCTCAGGGAGCTTTTCAGGGGCATGGGTTCAGGGGCTGATGGGGGGTTTATTACCTGATTGGGCCCTATCGCCACCGGTAACTGGGTTTGAATATACCTGATGGTTAACATCGGCCCTGGGGTCATATCCAGTGGATTAAAGCCTCAGTTCCCAAGTCTTACCAGGTGTCTAGTCTGGTTTTTTTTTCCCTTGGTCAGTGAATTTGATGACTAACAAGTTGCAGCACCCCACTCCTCCCCCGTAGTGGCCCATGGGTGTTTGGGGTAGTGCTCCTTTTCATAACACGTCCACAGTCAACTGGCTACTGACCAGTCCCGTCCCCAGTGCTCTCATATATCCTGCATGGGCTACTGTAATCAGATCCCCCCTCCCCCGTATGGGAAGTGTCCAGGTAATCCATCCCATGGACTCGCATCCCCATCTGGCACAGTAGGTGCCTCAGGGTCTCCACATTTATGCTGCTGCTCTTTGGAGCGGGAGTGGGCAGGACAGACATAGAACCTGAGACTCCTAGTCTTGCTTCACACACACCCCCACCACCACCACCACCCCTGGCTTGGGTAAATTACAACCAAACCCCAAAAACTGTTCCTGGTCTGATGGGACCCAGTTTTTGCCCACTAGGTCACATAAATCCACAAAGAGTTCAGGGAACCATGTGTTTGGGGGGCCGTTGTTGAAGAGGTGCTGTTAGCAATGGCTCCTGTCTTAGCATTCATGATTGTCCAGGTCTAATTCCAAGGCATGTGTGGATGTCCCGAAGCTCAAGTCCTAGTGGGTAAAATCATCAGTAGGAGCCATATTACTTCCTTGCCACACCCAGAACTTGAGGGGGTTCTGGATTCCTTGAAGTTCCCATCCACCCTGGCATTCTTCCTTGAGTGCAAAGGGATCAGCTGGCCTGGCATGGGTATTGTGGATCCAGACAGCCACACTGTTAACCCTCACAGTGGTCAGCATGGTCAGCAGAACCATGTAGGGTCCCTTCTGTAGGGAAAAGGGGCTGGCTAAAGAAACACAGTTTGGCTCAGATCAGAGCCATCTCTGCCCCCTGGCCAACTGGCCTGTGAAACCAACCAACCACAGAACAGGAAAGTAGCACCCTGTCCCTGGAGCAGAACCAAGGAAAGAAACACAGCCCAGGTTTGGGATCTGAGCCAGAGAAAGGAACACTTTATCCCCAAATCCAGAACCAAAGAAACATGCCCAGACTCTGAAATTAGTACCAAAGAAACACTCTTGGTCCCTAGAATCAGAGTCAGTGAAAGAAATGTGCTCTGGCCTTAGAAGTAGTGTGAAAAAGCCAAGAAAGGCCAGTGAAAGAAACACAGTTTGGCTCTGAAATCAGGGCCATCTCTGCCGCAACCCACAAACTGACCAATCCCTGAGCAGAAAAAACTAACCAATCCCTGGTTGACTCCATCCCCAAGAGATCCTATATAAACCACCTTGCCTGGTTAGTTGTGGGCTGTTCTCTCCACCCTGGTAGAGGAAGCTACTCTCCTGAACCCCTCCTTAACAAATAAATCTCTTTCTTTTTTGGGGTGGGGTCCCTCCTCTGCCATCCGAAATAAATCTCTTTCTCAAGAGTTTTGGGTATGAAGATCTTTACTCACTGGCAAACAGAAGATCCTTGCTGAGACATCCCATGGTAGAAAAAGCCAGGCGGAGCTGAACAGAAGATCCTTGCTGAGATGTCCCATAGTAGACTGTGCAAGGCAGAGCTGAACAGAAAAACCTTGCTGAGACGTCCCTCAGTGGACAAAGCAAGAGGGAGCTGAAAAAGTAACACTTTTCCCTGGAGCCAGAGGAGATTGCTACATTTCTGCAAGGGTTTCCATTTTGCAGAGTGAAGCAAATGAAGCAACATCTTAGGCCAGAGAAGAAGCAGAGCTCTGCTCGGAAGCCCCCTTAAGTGGGGCTGAGCAAAGCTCAGCTGTAGAGGCTCTCCAGGAGAGGAGCAGGATTGCTATATCCTGCGGGGAGACCATCCCCCACCACACCAAGTATAGCCTGACTCCTGAACAGTCATGATACCCTTCCCTGCTGAACTGTCCTAGCAGCTCCAGGCCTGACTCTCCTGAGCAGTCAGAATACCTTCCCTTCCAGGGCTGAGCTGTCTCATCGCAGCTCCAGTCATCAGAGCTGTCCTAAGCAATTTGAGGTGTCCTAAGCAGCTCATGGTATCTGAGATACCTCACCCTCCATCAGAGCTGTCTTAGCAGCTCAATGTGTCACCTGACTTCCCAAGTAGTCAGGATGCCTTTCTCACAGAGTTCAAAACTCACATTTTGGTGCTGAAACCAAGGACCAAACCAACAGTGTGACAACACAGTTACTTACACCTTCCACTTGGGCTACAATGACACCTGGTGGGGTCTTTTCACATATACCCAAACACCCGGCCAGTACCTGTGGTGCTCAGGCAGGACACCAGATTCATAGAGGGCTCTTAGTTTGGTCCAAATTTCCTTGTGAGTCCATTGGACCCCTCTTATAGCATGGAGGAGTTTTTTGTCATCTAGTTCTGCAAGCAAATCTGCCTGGGGGTTGGGGATGATGGGAGGTGGGGTGCCAAACACAATTTCAAATGGGGTTAGCCCCATCTAATAGGGGGAGTCTCTAACCCTAAACAAGGTAAAAGGAAGGAGAGCCACACAGTCTGTGCCAGTCTCCAAGGACAATTTAGTTAAGGTCTGTTTTAGAGTTCTGTTCATGTGCTCAACCTACCCTGAACTCTGGGGTCTATAAGAACAATGTAATTTCTGATCACACCCCAGGGTGGTGGCCAAATTCTGACTCACTTGGGATGAGAAAGCTGGCCCATTGTCTGACCCTGTCATAGTTGGGAAACCATACCTAGGTAAGATGTCTTCTACGAGCTTCTTGGCAACTAACTGTGCTGTCTCATACTTGGTGGGGTATGCTTCAGCCAGTCCTGGGAAGGTATCTGTAAGCACTAGTAAATACCGGTAGCCATGCTCTCTAGGTATTGCTCAGTGAAGTCCACTTCCCCGTGGGCCCCTGGTTTCCTGCCCCTAAGCCTGCTTCCTGGACTTTTGGGGTTGGTCACTGTGTTGGTGAATTGGCAAGCCTTGCAGTTGGTGACAATATTTACAATGTTTGTTGTGCATCTCTGATTTTTATTTCCAACTGTCTAGACAAGTCCTACATTCTCCATGTTCCCATAGGAGAGGATCAAAGGATCTTGTTGAGCAGTCTCTCTCCCAGATGTTCAGGCAGGATGATTTTACTGTCTGCAGTCCTCCACCACCCGTCTAGACACTGGGTCATAGGGAGGGTCATGATCCAGGCAAGGTCTTCCTTAGTATTCCCAGGATTTTCAGGTAGATTAGGTGCCCCTTGGTCCACCAGTACATGTGCAAAGACTCTCAGTCTGCAGTGCCACCTGCCAGGAGGTTTTGTCAGCCAGATTGTTGCCCCTAGGGATAGGTCCATCCCCTCTTGGTGCCCAGGGCAATGGATGATGGCCAGTTTCTTGGGTAACCATAGGGCTTTAAGGAGGGCCAGGATCTCATCTTTATTTTTGATAATTTTTTCTTCCACAGTTAGTAGTCCCCTTTCTTTGTATTTTGCCCCATGCACATGCACCATGTCAAAAGCATACTGACTGTCCTTGTAGACATTAACCTTCTTCCCTTGCCCCATTTCTAATGCCTTAGGGCTATCAGCTCTATGTGTTGGGTGGACATGCCAGTTGGCATCAACTCTGCCCATATTACCTCTTCTACAGTGGTGACTGCTGCCTCCTCATACCTTTGGCCATCCTGCAGGAAGCTGCTGCCTTCAGTATACCAGGCAACTTCTGCATTGGGCAACGGGGTATCCTGTAAGTCTAGCCTAATGCTGTGTGCCTGGGCCAGGATCCCGGAGCAGTCATGGGGTGCTTCCAGCTCAGGATCAGGCAGTAGAGTAGCCGAATTCAGAGCTGAGGGCATCTGGAAAGATATTCTGGCGGGGATAAGCAACAGAGTCTGACAATGAGTCATTCGAGCACTGCTTAGCCACCGATCAGGGAGCTGCTTAAGAACTCCCTCAAGTGCATGGGGGGTGGTTAAGGTGAGACTTTGTCGAAAGATCAGCTTGTCAGCATCCTTGACCAGTTGGGACATGGCCATTATTATGTGGAGGCAGGGTGGCTATCCAGCTGCCATAGGGTCCAGTTTTTTTTGACAGATAGGCTACAGGACATTGCCAGGGGACAAGTGTTTGGGTTAGGACTCCCTTGGCTATCCCTTTGTTTTCATCTACATATAGGCGAAACGATTTGGTCATGCCTGGCAGGCCCAGTGCTGGACCCCAGAACAGGCTTTGTTTGAGTTTGTCAAAGGCCAGCTGGTAGTCTTTAGTCCAAGTGAAATCTCACCCTTCTTTGGTGGACTCATATAAGGGCTTGGCCTGTTCTGCATAATCTGGGATCCACAGGCGACAGAAAACTGCTGAGCATAAGAACTCTTTCACCTGCCTGGCAGTAGTGGGTGTTAGGATCTTAAGTACTGTTTCCTTCGGCATGTCTGAGAGCCACCGATGCCCTTCCTTCAAGACATACCCCAGATATGTTACCTGCTGCTTGAAGATTTGGAATTTCTTGACTGAGGCATGGTACCCTAGGTCCCCCAGGGTCCAGTCAGGCAGGTTTCTTGATCTGCGGCTGCAGTCAGTAAGTCGTCAACATACTTTAACAGACTGATTTCTGGGTTCTGTGCCCAATACTCACCCAGGTCCTTATGCAGAGCTTCATCAAAGATGGTGGGGGAGTTCTTGAATCTTTGTGGTAGTCTGGTCCATGTCAGTTGGCCGCTGATCCCAACCTCTGGGTCATGCTATTTGAAGACGAAGTACTGTTGGATTTTGGGGGCTGAAGCAGACTGAAAAGGGCATCTTTTAGGTCCAGGACAGTATACCATTGCCAGTCTGGGGGCAACCAGCTGAGTAGGCTATATGGGTTAGGCACTGTGGGGTGTATGTCAATCACCCTCTTGTTGACCTTTTGCAAGTCCTGGACTGGTCTGTAATCATTGGTATGAGACTTCTTGACGGGTAACAAGGGTGTCTTCTAGGCCGACTGCACAGGCCTGAGGACACCTAAGTTCAGTAGCCTTCTGACATGTGGTGTGATACCTTTTTTGGCCTCTAGGGTCATGAGGTACTGATGGACCTTGACTGTGTCTGCACCCAGCTTAATTTCCAAATAGACTGGAGGGAGCAGGAGATGCATTGCACCCAGGCTGATGGGAACTCCCGTAGCCATTTCTCCAGCTGGGGGTCAAGCTCAGTGGCTACCTGATGCAGCCTGTACTCTTCAGTCAAACTACTGGTCACCAGTACATGAATGGGTTTCCTACTTTCATTAAGCAATTTAGCTCCTTCATTAGAGAAATATATCTGGGTTTTCATTTTGCTCAGTAAATCACAGCCTAACAAGAGGTATGGGCACACTTTCTCAGTCACCTTTAATAAATCCCTAATGCTTGTTTCTCCGAGGTGTTCCAACCTCTAATTTTCTCTTGCTATCTGGAGCTGACTGGTGAATGAAGGCCAAGATCATTGCAGCGCCATTTTCCTGGGACTCAGGATCATGTATACCTTCTGAAGGCCTCCTGGGGGCGCTCCAGGAATGCTGCTGGGCTTTTGTCTGCTCCCTGTCTAACATCATAGACGCTACTCAAATTTACAGGCTGCCTTGCAACTGCCTTGAGACCCGCCAATAGAGTCTGGCGATAGACCAGGAGGCTCCTCCTGTCTTCAGCCATGTTGTAGTCCCATGCCAGGCAAATCAGGGGGAAAGCTGCATCTATGAGAGCCTGGTTAGCTGTGGGCTCTCCAGTAGGACCCGGAACCAACTTCTAGGCCTCATCCTGTATCTGGCTCTCTCCTCTGTTGTGAAGAAGACCTGCAAAAGCTGCTGGCAGTTGTCCCACATGGGAAAGTAGGTGAAGAGAATTGTCTCAATGAGGCTAATCAGCTCCTTAGGGTTTTCCGAAAAGGGTGCATTTGGGGCTCTACAATTGTACAGATCACTAGTGGCAAAGGGCCAGTAGTGGTATGGTTGACTCCCATCCTGGTTGAGAGGTCTTGCTGCCCTAAGGAGAAGGACATTTGAGCTAGGGTCAGGGGTATCTCCCCTACAACAATGGGTCCTATGAGCCGTTCCCTCTCTTGCCCCAGAGGCAGGAGCATTTGGGGCTTGGAGAGGAGAAGCTGGCTGAACTGGTGGTGAGGCTGGTGGTGGGATGGCTACACCATGATTGGGAGTTATAAGGGGGAGGAAAGATCTCTTCCTCTGTGTTGCCTCCTTGAAGGATCTCCAGCTTAGGAGCCAAAGGGGCCTTGGCGGGTAAATCTTTCTCAGCAGTGGCCAGGACTTTAACCTGTCGGGGCAAGAATGGTTTAATCTAGGAAGGGGGATCCTCTACTAAGTCCCTCCAGACTGCTATGTAGATCACTCATGGTCTGAAGACAATCTTCTCCACTGCCCCTATAAGGGCCAGGTTGAAGGGTCCCTCAGGAGGCCAGCCAGCATTGAGTGCTGGCCATTTCAATCTGCAAAAGGTGACAAGTTGAGACTTTTTAATCAGAACCAAAAGATTTTGAGCATGTGTATTAACATCTTGGTAATGAGTTAAGAGTAAGTCCAGAGGAGAAGTCGTCTGTGCCACAGCGTTTGTCATGGTCAGAAACACAGAGACAGAGAAACACAGAAACCACAGAAGACCAAGGGCACGAGAGAAAATCTTGTCCCAATGAGACTGAAAGCAGAGTGTCAAATAGAATGATGGCTTGCTGCCACATTGTGGGACTGACCCACTTGTGTGCCCAAATACCATCCAGATCTGAGGCTCTCCAACCTCAATCAAACAGATGTGGGGCTCTCCATCCCCATTACCAGGGTCTAGAACGTCTTCCAGCCCCTTGTGATCACAGTCCTCCAGCACGTCTACCTTTAACCATTTCTGATCACATCACCAACTTGGGCACACCACAGAAATGAAACTAAACACAGACAGACAGACATTTAGAGACATTTATGGAGTCTGTGGAGTGGTGAGGGTTTCCAGCCAACACACCAAATGTTGCACCCATGCTACAAAACCCCCAGAGACCACCAAGGAGCCAGTTTCCTATGCAAGCACACAAGGGTCTTTATTGTTAGGTTTGCACCCAGACGACCACCCCATGCTCCAATGCAGTGGATAGAGGGAATGTGGTGGCCTCCAGCTTAAGGGGAGGAGAGTTTTTAAAGGAAAAAACTGCAAGTCAGGAGTTACATACCTTGGCGTTTCAGGATTGGATGAAGGGATATGGGATAAGTTGATTTTTTTCAACTACTGGTTAAACTTTTGGTGAGAAACCACAACCTGCTGACAAGATATCTGGATATCTGCAAGGGCCATAAACGACCAACAGGATGTCTGCAGGAGCACCTGGATCTAGTTAAATTTTACTGCCCTGTTTTTTAATTGGCTTCTTCTAGGATATCTGTTCAAATTTTGCTGTCATGGCATATTCCTGAGGTTCTTCCTGGAACTAAGTATAGCCCCCAGTCACCAGATGCTCCTTTCTAAGACGGAGTCTGTAAATTTAAGTCTAGGCCTTCACAGAGACAAGGTTTCTCTGTGTAGCCCTAGCTGTCCTGGAACTAGCTTTGTAGATCAGGCTGACCTCGAACTCACAGAGATCAGCCTAACTCTGCCTCTCAATTACTAGGATTAAAGGCATGAGCCACCACCGTCCAACTATTTTTTTAAATGTGAATGGGTGTTTTTTTTTAAACTTACTTAATTTTATTTTATGAGCATTGGTGTTTTGCCATGGGTGTCCGGTCTCTTGGAACTGGAGTTACAAACAGTTGTGAGCTGCCATGTGGGTGCTGGGAATTGAACCCTGGTCCTCTGGAAGAGCAGTCAGTGCTCTTAACCTCTAAGCCATCTCTCCAGCCCCAATGTAGTTCTTCTTTGCCTAAAATCTCCCTTATCTTTTGTGTGGGTCTCCATATTTGTGTGTGAGCAGATGCATGTGTGTGCACATGTGTCAGCCAGAGGTCAACCTCGGCGTCCTTTTTATTTATTAGTGAGGGTATGTGCATTTGCCACAGCATACAAGTGGAGTTAGTTCTCTCTGTCCATCTTTACTTGGTCATCGCAACTAAACTCAGGTTGCCAGGCTTGTACCACCAGCACCTTCCCCACTAAGCTGTCTCCATTACTTCACCTCACTTTTTGAAACAGAGACTCTTACTGGGTTTAGGAGGCACAGCTTAGAGTATACACTGGAGAAACCAGGATTGTCAATCACAGGGGCCTCTTTTCTTCAATAGATGGAAATAAATGAGGCCAGGTCACCTGGCATGCCAAGTGAAAGTGGTCAAACAACCTGGTGATCCTTTGCTATTCGATTAGGATCCAGCCTCCACCTGAATTTCTCCAATATCCTGAGCATTGTTTAGGACCTAATACTGAGCTTTGTCTCTGTGAACAGAACTCATCTATGAAAGAGGCCCCATGTACTTGGAGCTCACTGATTAGACTAAATTGGATGGCCAGCAAATCCCAAGATTCCACCTTTGCCTACCCACTGCTGGAGCTGCAAGTTGAGTGATAAGATAAAAAGGTAGATATTAAATCTACTTTTAGAAAGCAACTACTAGTTTTAAATATTTTACATTGCATTGGGTTCTTGTATGTTGTATACAAATTGTGTATATTGATACAAAGCTGAGATTATTTTTGTTGGAACATACTATACATATATTTCTACTCTTATTCAAGGTATTGTATCTGTACAGCTCATTTTACAATGTAATGCAAATTTCTAGTCCTTGAAAGTTATTATTACCAACTAATTAGGATACAAAGAAATGCAAGTTAGTGGTTAGTCATTACAAATAAACTTGTAGTCATATTAGGTATGTTTTCAAGGTCAAACAGAGATATATTTTAGATAGACAGGTCAACTTCAAACACTTCAGAGAGCTACATAATATGGTATTTAAGATGTTTTAATAACATTTTTTTAAATGACAATGAGACATATTAGCTCCTGGCAGCACCAATCTACTTCAGAGAAGATGATGGGCATCAAAGAAACTCCATATTGAGTTTCTTTGGCAAAAGTTAGCCACTGGGCAAGAAAACGCCTTGCCTCAACTGCTGAAAGTATGCTGTCCAAATGGACAAGCAGGACACAAAAGAAAGGACTGCAGAGCCTTGCCAAGATAAGGAAGGAAGCAGAACATCCTGTTTCACAGAAAAGTCTGTCAGATATGCTAGGCCTGTTGGCCAAAGATGGATGCCCCAACGTAGCAGAGGAACCTTGGGTGACAGTCCATGTAGCAAGCTGTTTCTGTCATTTCTCACATTTTTTGGAAGTCTCTTGCTTGCACTTCCTGTTTACTTGGGTAATATTTCCTTCTTGGGTCTCTGAGCGAGCTGGAGACTAGATAGCTATAGTTATAGTCTTCTTTGTTGACAAATTCAGAAAAGAAAATCAGTGTAGCTGGAGAGTTTTCTCTCCGGGTCCTGCCAAGACCTGGCAGTCCGACAGCCCACTTATAAAATAAACACACAGACGCTAATATTATTTAAACTGTTTGGCCTAATGGCTCAGGCTTCTAGCTATCTAGTTCTTACATCTTAAATTAATCCATTTCTATAAATGTATACCTTGCCACATGGCTTGTGGCTTACCGGCATCTTCACATGCTGCTTGTCATGGCGGCGGCTGGCAGTGTCTCCCTCTACCTTCCTGTTCTCTCAATTCTCCTGTTAGTCCCACCTATACTTCCTGCCTGTCCACTGTCCAATCAGTGTTTTATTTATTGACCAATCAGAGCAACACATTTGACATACAGACCATCCCACAGCAACTCAGTAAAGAGGTGTAAAGTTTGTAAGTTTGCAAGACATCAAAAGATAGTTTTTGATTGGTAATACAAGTTAGGATAGAAAGTAGATTCACCAAAGTGTTGTACCTTAATTCACCAAAATAGGATAAATAATGGAATATTTTCTCTGAATCTGTCAGATGTCAATGGATTGGACATTGTTAATGTAATTCTTGACTGTATATTTATATATAGTTATTGTACTTATTGTATATAGTTTTTATTTTTTTATTTCTTAAGAAAAAAATATTTATTTTATGTATATGAGTGCTTTGTTTTCATCCATACCAGAAGAGGGCATCAGATCCCCTTACAGATGGTTGTGAGCCACCATGTGGTTGTTGGGAATTGAACTCAGGACCTCTGAAGAGCAGCCAGTGCTCTTAGCCTCTGAGCCATTTCTCCAGCTCCCTAGTTTTTCTTATGTTAGTTATAACTTTCTTTTATTATTTTACACAAAAAAAGGGGAAATGTGGTGATATTTTGAACAAATAAAATTTGCCTAAAGATCAGAGGACAGAACAAGCCACTAGATTAAACATAGAGGCCAGGCAGTGGTGGCACACACCTTTAATCCTAGCACTGGGGAGGCAGAGGCAGACATCCATCTGGATTTCTGTGAGTTGACGGCAACACTGGGCTACACGACATCAATCCAGTCTAAAAGAGAAACAGAGCCAGGCAGTGTTGGCACACACCTTTAATTCCAGCACGTGGGATCACACACCTTTCATCCTAACACTAGGAAGGTTGAAACAGGAAGTGATATAGCTGAGCAGAGAAAGGTGGGAGACAGGACCTCCGGCTCTGTCAGGCTGAGGGGTTGGTGAGATAAGAGGTGGTGGCTGTGGCTGTTCTGCTTCTCTGATCTTTCAGCTTTCACCGTGATATCTGGCTCCGGGTTTTTATTATAAGACCATTTAGGATTCGTGCAACAAGTGAGTGATACAATGTCCTGCTTTTTACATGGGTGCTTGGGTTCAAATCACATTTTCATGCTTGTAAGTCAAGTAAGTACTTTACCAACTGAGCCATCTGCTCAGCCCCTTTGTTCTGATTTTTTTTTTTTTTCTTGGGCAAACTCATTTACAGGGATTGTGATGGCTCACTAGAAGATAATAGTGTTAATTGGTCTCAGCAGTCTGGGTACATGGAAAGGAAAGGTTAAATTCTTTTTCATTTTAAAAATGGAAAGGCACCAACTTGGTCTACAAAGCAAGTTCCAGGACAGCCAGGGCTGTTACACAAAGAAACCCTGTCTTGAGAAACTTTAAAAAAAAAAAAAAAAAAAAAAGGAAAGGCAAGGTAGTTAGATATCAAATGGACTCTGAGTTCTTTATACAATTAACTCAGAAACAAACTAACGAAACCCCTCCCTACCCTAACACTGACCACGCAGTTGGCTCTGCTGGGTCAAAGGCCAGAGGGGAAGGGGCCCAGCATCGTCCTTTAAGTGGCTAGGGTGGACCACTCTCGAGCATGTGCAGATAGCTTGTGCTGGGTGTTACAGATCAGGTGCTCTCCCAGCCTGCCTTCAGCCACTCACTGCCAACAGCTTATGTCATCACCTGCCTGCCACCGCCAGGCATGGTGCATTCCATTGTAGCTACATATTTTCCTATGTGACAGTCAAACCTTTTAAAGAAGTCCCTCTCCACATCACAGCTTTCTCTCTCTTGTTCCCTCTCCCAATCTCTCTGCCTATCTCTGTCTCTCTCTCACGTCCATACTCCAAGACAGCCTTGACCCCCCCCCCCCACCTCTTGCATTGGATCTGTTGCATGGTGTGATCTCTTAAAGGCACACCTTGGCCTAGACCTGCTGAGGTACCCCTCGCTGCTTAATCCTAACACTGGGGACCAAGTAATCACACTTCAAATTGTATTTCTGTGTATGTAACACACACACACACACACACACACACACACACACACACACACACACGAAAGAAATCTAAATGGAGTCACCAAATAACAGGGGGAGACAAAGCTGTAACTAGACATTTTCCCCACCAAGTGAAACTCCAGTGCCCAGTGCCTGGAATGGGTTGTATCTGAGTCGTTGGCCAGAGGGGCTCCATGGAAACCCCAAACAATCCAGGCTATTGCCAAGCCTATTTGTTACTCTCCACAAACTGATGACCAGCAGTAGACAGCCAATGGGGGGGGGGGGGCACGACACACATTAAATTACATTTTTGGTTTTTTTGTTTGTTTGTTTTGTTTTTTGTTTTTTGTCTCATCTCACTGTGTTGTTCTTTCTCTCTCTGACCTTACTGGTGTTTTGCTTGTATATTATAGTTTCCAATTCTGTATCGTTATGGGTTTTGTTTTATGTGTGTCTGTGTATGTTTCTTGTGCTTTTTCTTTCTTTTTTTTTTTTTTTTTTGCCTGTTAGTTTTCTAAAGAGAGAGAAAGAAGGTCCATGGACTCTGAGGTGGGTAAGATCTGGGAGATGAGGGAGGGAAAATCATGATCAGCATATACTATATAAAAAATTATTTTTAATAAAAAAAGGATTTCATAACAGAAAAACTTTAGCCAGGCACTGGCCTGTAATCCCAGCTACTCAGGAAGCTCTAGTAGGGGAACTACTAGGTTGGACAATTTAGTGAAACCCTGTCTCGAAACAAAAAGAGCTGGCGTTGTAGATAACGGTAGCACACTTGCTTGCCATGGATTCAATTTCTAGTACTACCCAGTCAGTCAGGTTTTCTCAAATGCTGTTACAAGCCTGGAATGTGCCTACGGCTGGGAGTTGGTTCCTGAAAGGCATGTAGCACTGTGTGTCCAGTAGATGTCAGAAGCCACCAAACAAAGCACATAAATCTCATAACCACTGCAAATCCAGATGTGCAGCTAGCTGAGCATGAAAAGCAACTTCTTGAGTACAATAGTATTTCAAAATAAAAGCCAGAACTGGCTGGGAGGTGGTAGCCAGCCTGGTCTACAGAGCTAGTTCTAGGATAGCCAAGGCTACACAAAGAAATCCTGTCTTGAAAAACAATAAAAGTCAGAACTGTACTGATGTATCATAAGCTAGTACTCAAGAAATACAATTTTACTATTTAAACACTGTAGCTTGGCAGTGTTGGCGCATGCCTTTAATCCCAGCAGAGGTAAGTGGATCTCTGAGTTCAAGGCCATCCTGGTCTACAAAGTGAGTTCCAGGACAGCCAAGGCTACAGAGAAACCCTGTCATTTTTATTATTATTTTGGTATTGGAGATAAAACTCAGGGCACTGAGCAAGTACTCTATTCACTCAGCTTGTACCGTGTACTGCACGTCAGGTTTTCTCAGGTACTGCAGTCAAAGAACGCGTAGTGCTAACAAGGACCGCACCGTCACCCATGCCTTGAGGGACAGCTTGAGCCCAAAGTCCCAGCTAAGCAGGGCCGCCCGAGTCCAGGACCTTGGGGGAGGGAAAACCAGGACTATAAACTTGACCAGGAGTGAAGGATTTTTTACACATTCTGGATCTCTTTCTCACTTCCTACCCCATCACCCTTTACTCAATTCCGTATCTCCCGAATACTTGTCTTTCGAGACAGGGTTTCTCTGTGTAGCCCTGGCTGTCCTAGAACTCACTCTGTAGCCCAGGCTGGCCTCAAACTCAGAGACCTGCCTGCCTCTGCCTCCTGAGTGCTGGGATTACAAGTGCATGCCACCACTGCCTGCCATATTGCATTCCCCACCCCCACCCCGTTTTTGTGACAGTGTCTCACATTGTACCTCACTCAGTCTGACCTCCAATTTGGAATCCTCCTGCCTCATTCTTTTAAGTACTGGGATAGTCATGTCCAGCTGGTCAAGCAGAGAGAACTGGAAATAGGAAGTGAACATTGGTAGGCTCAGTCAGTAAAGCACGTGCTTGCACAGCCATAAGAAGAGTTCAGATTCTCAGCACCCACACGGAAAGCCGGGCATGGCGGCACCACAGTAACCCCGGCCCTGGGAGGCGAGTCACTACGCTGCCGTCACTGGAGCTTGTCTCAAACGTAAGTTGGAGAAAAACTAACCACACACATGGGCCTGGATAGGTGCCCCAACCCAAAAAGATGTAAGGACCAAACAACTCAGAGAGCCTCATTTATCGGAAGCTTTTGTAACTTTGTATGGTAAATGAGGGCAAAGGACCTACAAAAAAGGCAGACTTCCCCCCTGCGACGGTCACCACACGCCTCCACAAAAATGAACTCGAACAATGAGATTAAGCAGGCAAGTTTTATTGTCCAATGTAACAATTCTACAAAAGAAATGCAGCAGTACCGTAGTGAGCGCCGCTGCCCACCTTAGTCCCTCAGAGCTCTGGGCAGGAATGGCTTCAGGCAGCAAGTATGAACTTTTTTCTTGTTTGTTTCGAGTACCAGATCTCACCAACTTTCACAAAATGCTTTTTTTCTTTTTTTCCACTGCAGTTGAAGGGCTAGTGTTGGTCAAGTAAGAGGGTAATGTTTGACTCCCAGTCAAGGTGTTAATGCAAAGTTAACTAAAAATAGCAGCCACAAAATCTGCATGACATTGCATCCAAGGAAAGGGCAACATGAGTTAACAAAGAAATATGTGCATTTAATCAAATCGCTTTTCCCTTGAGTTACACAAGGCAGCAGGACTAGCTAGTGTCTAATATTGCACTTCTGGAGCATAAACACAGCTAAACAGCGAGCGTTGATATTGCTCTAACTGCCTCGGTGTTTACTCAGTCCAGCATGCTGACTACAGTCTTAGGCTTTTACAGGCTTTAAGTACTTGACAGTTGAGGCATCAGAGAAAAGGGCTATCATAATATACACAAGCATTCGCTTCAGTTAGTATATCGCTTTCCAAAATACACTGTTCAAATAGTCTTCTTTTTGTGACATTAAAAACTATGGAGTTTCTCTTATTAAAGTACAAACCATCAACAATGAAAAAAGTACAATATAAAATAATACATATGAAGCCGAACATTTAGTTACAGCTCAAACTAGGAATCACTAACTCCATGTAGCTGCTTCACTTTTGGTTTCAGATTTTGGCCCCTACTTCATCCTTATTTACAACCGGTACCTGCTGAGAAAAACATCCAAACCGTTAACTAGGCATGTGCATGGAGAGAAAGCTGGGACTAGAACCCAGGGCTCTAGCATGCTAGGCAAGACTTCTGCCACTGAGCTACAGGCCAAGCCTGTCTGAGGTGTTTTAAAAATCTGTGTTTTTCACTATAAGGCATCATTATGGCATATTGAAGGAAACTAATATTTGGAAAAATATCAGTTTTATTTTATTCCTTTTTTTAGTTTGGTACTTAAGTATTCTAAGAACTTACATTTAAATTACTTAGCAAGAGGTTTTATTTTACAGAAAAAAAGGGAGATAGACGAGTGGAAATACACAATGAAGCTTCCATAGCAGTTAATGGAGGAAGGTGGACACCAGTGGAATATGTTTTATCTAAGACTTAAACTGAGGAAATAATTGATGCCACTTTAGCTGGAAGTGAGACGATTGACTTCAAATTCACATTTTAATTCCTATTTGCACTCAGCAAGGAGCCAGGTGTGTGCATGCTGCTCGCTATTCAGATTTGGTTTCACTGGCTCAACATTTTCACTCCACCAAAAGTTGAGGCCCAGGCCTACTATCCAGTTGTGTTGACCGAAAATACTGCAGCCTGAGTAGACAAACATCCCCTGAAATTGCTCCAAGTATTCTTGTCTGATAGTTTCAGGATCACCATACGTCTTTCAAACACTGAAAGGAGAGAAAAAAAAAGGCAGTATTATAACCTCTAAATTTAAGTTTTCAAATTCTTAGGAGGCTAACATCTTTCAGACAGTCCCAGTTCTTATTCACAGTGGCATCCACATCGTCAATGGTTGAGTTTAATAGACTGGCAAAGGCATCTGGCATTTTCTGGAATACCCCTCCCTTTGTATTACTCAGTATATTTAACATGTAACTTGGCACTTGTCAAACTCAATTCTGTTCCAATTTTACCCATTCTTCAGTGTGGGTCAAGTAGTTGGGATGTTCTTCTAGCATTATAAAAGTTCAACTCAATATTAAAGGTCTTACACAGAGCTGTAGTGCCAGGCATGGTGGTCTACACCTTTAAGCCCAGGAATGGGGAGGCAGAGGCAGGAGAATTTCTGTGAGTTCCAGGTCAGTCTGGTCTTCATAGAGATATTGTCCCAAGAAAACAAACCAAACAGAAACATAGGTCTGGAAAAATGGTCCAGTGGTTAAAAGTACTTGCTGCTCTTACAGAGCACTGGAGTTTGGCTCCCAGTAGGCAGTTCATAGCTGCCTGTAACTCCAGCTCCAGGGGTTCTGATATCCTGTTGGCCTCTGTGGGCACCGACATATTCACACACACACATGCACACGTACCTTGACAGGCTAGAGAGATTAGAGAGATGCCTCAGTGGTTAAGAGGACAAACTACTCTTGGAGAGTTTAGCTCTCAGGACCCAAATCAGGCAGGTGACAAATAGTTAACTCCAGCCCAGGGTTAAATAACATTCCAGGCAGGCAAAGATATATATATATATATATATATACACACACATACACACACACACACACACACACACACACACACACACACACACACACAATTAAAAAAAATCTTTAAAATAAACCTTGAGGGGCTGAAGATAGGGCTCAGCAGTTAAGAACACTGGGTGCTCTTCCAGAGGACCTGGGTTCAATTCCCAGCACCCACATGACAGCTCACAACTGTATCTACAGTTCCAAGGGATCTGACACCCTCACACAAACAAAACACCAATGTACATAAAATAAATTTTTAAAAAAATCTTGAAAAAAAATTAAATATCAAGTTAAAAAAACTCCGGAACTTCACAAATTTCAACAAAAATGTTAAAATCAACAGGCAGCACCAAGGCAGGACTGGGCAACCAGGAACTCTCTACACCAGGGGCTGATCGGCACTTCAGGCCGTCAGTTCCTTCTCACACACCCTGCGGGTCTCAACCCCTCTGGCAAACCTCTATGCCCCCAAAATATTGACATTTCAATTTACAACAGTAGCAAAATTACAGTTATGAAGAAGCGACAAAAAGCATTTTGTGGTTGGGGGTCCCCATAACACAAGGAACTGTATTAAAGGGTTGCAACATTAGGCAGGTTGAGAACTACTGTTTTAGGTCTTCGTGCTACATCTGTCGGACTGACTCTGGTAGTAGGGATGAAGCCCAGGTCTTCACACACGCTAGGTATGTGCTGCGGAGCACACCCCACGGCCACCTTGAAGATGGGCAAAGTGAGGCAGACAGTGTGAAACTGGCACAGCAAGCCGTTCACACTCATGGATCCAGATTTATACATTTGAAGGGCTGGTGAGGACCACTCAGGAGGAAAAGCTGAGTCCTGATCATGGACACACTCTTCTGGTCAGTATCTCCTCCTTTATTTTTATTACTCATAGTTATGTATATTCATGTGTCTGTGTGGGAATATGTGCATGTGTGGAGGTGACTGAGGCCAGAGAGTGCCCTGGAGCTAAAATTACAGGAGGTTGCGAGCTCCTCATGTGGCTCTCACACCCACATAAGGGGCTCGCAACCTCCTGTAAATTTGTTGTTTGGTTTTTCAAGACAGGGTTTCTCTGTGTAGCTCTGACTGTCTTGGAACTCGCTCTGTAGACCAGGCTGACCTCAAACTCAGATCCGCCTGCCTCTGCCTCCTGGGTGCTGGGATAAAAGGTGTGCACCACCACCTGGCTAGCATAAGTACTCTCAAATACTGAGACATCTCTCCAGCCCACCTTTCACTGTTCTCCAAAAAAGCAACCACTGGCAACAGGAGTAACCAGGCCAGGTGTGGTGGTGCACATTTGTAACCCCAACACTCAGGAAGCTGAGGCAGAAAATTACTCCCAAGGCAAGTCTGGGCTACATAGAAAGTACCAGACTAGCCAGGAGATACAGCAACACTGTGTGTTAACATTCCCTTTGCATTGTATTATAAGTAGTCTAGAAATATTTCAAGGCATATGGGAGGATAAACGTGGGCTATAAACACATGCTATGTAGCTTTATATGAAGGTTGGGAGCATCTGTGGATTTTGGTACATGAGGTCTCAGATTCTGAGGGCTGGTTGGAATGGACAGACCTAGGATAAAATCTTTACACAGACAGGTTTCCCCTGTGCTGTTTTATTTACATGGCATATGAAACAAAACCAAAAAGTCTCAAAAATTAAAATGAAAACTATTGGCATTGTGCATACTTTTCCATGGAAATGAGAAACAGATAAAGAGAGAAATGGAAACGACTCCAGTTTCAAGTGGCCAGTCTGAGATATGGTCAATACTAAGTAACAGATTCTACAATTGGTACAAATTACAATCAAGTCTTCAAAAACACCCAAAAAACCAAAAACAACCCCCGTCCCCCAAAAAAACCCCAAATGCTAGTTTGTGAGCATTCATGTTTAAAATATGTTTTACAAAGACACAACTTAGTGCTCAGCTTAAAACACTATGCATGGAAAAGCTTCTCTTTGGATACAGAAAAATACAGGTAAGGAAATCTATTAATTATTCCCCATGGTCACACAATTTCCCACTTCTTCAGCCAGCACCTCTAGTTTTCCTGAAAGAATGTTGCCTTTCCCAGAGCTAATATCACGGAGAGGCAATTTTACCAGCTAAAAGAGCAATGAAATCTTGCATAATCCAGCATCATGACAGAGAGAGTCGTGAGCCTTGACAGAAAACCCAATTCCTGCCTTCTGACTTGAAAGTTGTGGATGGGTGTTTCATGCCGGGAACCTGGCTAAAACAAGGGGCCCTGGCTCTTCCAAGTTGGTGAGATCTGAGCCTACCAGTTATCATGCAGTTCCATCTTCCTCTTCCCAGCTCACTACAGTAGACTAAGAATCACTTTGTGGGCACCTGAAGTACATGCCCGTCCTAAGTTGTTGTGGGGAAGGCCAGAACTATTAAAGGATGTTGGGTGTCTAGCCTCCTCAGACCTGCTTCTTCATCTCGGTGAGTCAGTGGCATTCCAGGGTTTAACGGTGGAGCTGCAGCATCCTAACAGCTAGCAGGAAAAGAGAATTCCAGGACACAGAAAAAAATGTTTCCTTTTCTTCTTTAGCAACAATAAAGCAAATAGTATGATCCAAAGATAATTTTTAAAGTTTTAAATGCAAACAATCACAAATCTCTCTTTCCTTTCTGGTAAGATGTATGTTAAAACAATGTTTTATTTTGTCATAAACTATCATTAAAGTGTTATGTACACAAGAGAATTTTTTTCCTTTTCCTTTTAGAGACAAGGAAGGCTTCATGCTGCAGACCAGCCTGAGGCTGCCTAGAAAGGCACTAAATAGCCAGGTGGGATTTGAACTTTGAACTCTTCTAAGAGCTGAGATTACAGGTGTGAATCACCATGGTCACTTGTTACTCTGAGTTTAGTTTTTAAGACAGGATTCTTCTTGTGTTATCTTGGCTAGTCTGGAACTCATGGAGATCATTCCTCTGCCTCGAAAGAACTAGAACTTCGAACTTGCACTAACACACCCAGCTTACATAGGAATTTTAAAAGATAACTGGATTTCACCAGGTATGAAATATTAGCCTGGGTTATATAACAAGACCCTGTCTCAATAAAACAAAAAGAAGAAAAACAACCCTAAAATTCTAACAAGTTATGTTTGTTTAAATACTCTAGCATACCTAAAATTCTAACAAGTTATGTTTGTTTAAATACTCTAGCATAAGGTAGACTGGAACTCATTATGTAGTCTATTCTGGCCTTGAATTCTTTGCAGTTCCTGTTTCAATCTCCAGTGTTGGGAATACAGAGTCATCACAAAGAATGACCTCTCTGGCCCATGTGGTGCACAGACATACATGTAGGCTAAATACCCATACACATAATACAAAATAGTATATGCATATGTGTGTATGTGTGTGCATTACACAAAAGTAATAGATTCTACAGAAGGAACAGAACACATTCTTCCAAAACGCAAATTCCCGTTGTTTGGGGACCACAGCACAGTGACAGAGGGTGGGGGAGACACAGCACAAGGAGGTGAAGAGCCCAAGAAGCCGAGAGCGCAAGTCAGTCACATTCAAAGACTCTAAAAAAGGAAATCTTAGTGGATGGAACATGGTAAAGCGAGGAGCTGAGCAGAGCGGGCTCCTAAGTCCCAGAGGCAACACAGGCTACTCAGTCCAAGGAAGAGTCCTGAGCAGGAGCCTGCAACACAAAAGGGTTTGGTGGAAAAACTGGAGAAATCTTCACTATTTCTTAATTATTATAACTTAGTAAGTAAAATACATTTCTGTAACCGTAAGATCAATAGTATCAATATAGAACTTTATAAAGCTTACAGCAGAGGGTGGGGGGAGCTCAGTAGCAAAGAGCTTGCCAACATATACACAGCCCAGCTCCACAGAAACACAGTTTACACATTTTGTTTCCATTCATTAACCCAGCTGATTCTCAGATAAAGTTGAGTCAAATTCGCAACACTGATGGTCTGGGTACCTTACAGCGCAGAGACATGCTACATCTAACCAGTCTCATCTCTATGTGAGTACAGAACACATCCATAGACTAAATTTAGTTGCAAACACTACCTTTGGGACCTCGAGAGCACACACTAGAATTACACAGGGAAAGAACAAAAATAAAAACCTGTCCCTTTAATCAAAGCACTCGGGAGGCAGAGGCAGGCAGATCTCTGTGAGTTCGAGGCCAACCTGGTCAACAGAGTGAGATCCAGGACAGCCAGGACTACACAGAGAAACTCTGTTTCGAAAAAAACTAAACAACAAAAATACACAACAACAACAACAACAACAAAACCCTTGTCTAGTTAGAATAGGAGACATTTCTTCCAGCCAAATGTCTAACCTCCTTCTCAGGGATCAGGGGTCCTCTGGGCATGCTCAGTAACTTGTGAAGTGCTTTCACGATCTTTTGGAAACACGAGGAGACAAAATGCAAATGAAAAGGGTATCTGTGGACTAAAATGATGTGCTTTCATCAGTGGGACCTGGAAATGCTCCCTCTTTGAGGAACACAATGATCCTTGCAAGGCCCTAGCTACTATAAAGTCTCCCTGGAAAAGGCAGATCCAAACCTCTTCACTTGTACCCCCAACTATGTGTGGCTCAGAATGAGGAGCCACACACAGAGTCACAATTCTCAAAGATGATGGAATACTGGCAATTACATATCCAGTTTAGGTTCCATCTGGTTAAAGATCACACCCATGAAAATGTTAACAAAATCAGAAATAACAAGCCTGCAAATCCAACAACCAAATATGAAGAAATGAGCCACACCTATCCTGGATGTGGCCCTGCGATACCACATCTCGGGCAACCAAACACAGAATGCCAGTATCCTTCTGGGAAAACTTGCGGGTTAATAGATAGGGTCCTTCTTTTTTTTTTAAAAAATTTTTATTTTATTTTATAATTTAATTTAATTTTACATATCAGCCATGGATTCCCTTGTTCTCCCCCCTCCCGCCTCCCCCCTCCCGCCCCCCCATAGGGTCCCTTCTTAACAACAGCCCAAAAACTATCAATATTTCTTCCCACTAGCTTTAGATTTAAAGGAGAGAAAAAAAGGCATACAATGAAAGCTTTGGGAACAAAGCCCAGTTTTGAACATGAGGTCTTACAATATCATCCAGGCTGGTCTCAAACCCTAGCTTAGGCTCAAGTGATCTGGTAGGAAATAGTAGGTATGTATATACCTGGCTGAGCTGTATACTCAAAAAAAGTAAGTAAATTCTTCTAGAAGGGTGACTTTTTCTTTTCTGTAACATTTGTGTGTAGTGCACACGTGGGAGTCAGTTCTTAACTTCCACTATGTGGGACTCGGATCAAATTCAGGTTATCCAGCTAAGCAGCAAGTGAGCCATCTTGCTGGCCATTTTAATTCAATTAAAAAACAAAAACAAAACAAAAAAAAAAATGGAGGAGGAAGAAGAAAAGCACTCTTACCCTATCCCACAATTGAGAAACGAACAAATGTCCAAAAAGTCATTTACTCCAGAGTCACACCCAAATCCACAGTAGCACACAACTCTCACTCATATACACTACACTGATACCATGTTCTTGGATTACAAACTTCATTCCAATCTACATTCCTTCAAGGTCTTCAGATGTACCAGTGAGGAAAGGGGAGGCCCCTCATCTCCTTCCTAGAGAAACCTCTGATTCTCGGCATATCATTTTGGGCCTCTCTGATTTAGCTTACATGATAGGTCCTTATAATCCTTACCTTCTTTTCTGAGGACGATCTAACTGCTTGGGCCCTTAAATACAAACCCATTCTTTGGGTAGAGTCCTGGCCTGGTCATTTGTGTGCACAAGTCCATCCTCGGTTGCATACTAAAATGCAAGTTAAAACAAACAGGATCAATAGATGGACAGCTTGTCACTGTGGATGTTATTTTAACTAAACAAATTTTAACAAAAATATATGACACGTAGACCCTAGGAAATAACACAAGCCACACACACTGACCTCAAGGCTTCATTTTATTACTTATCAAACTCTTTACTAGGGGGAAGTTACATTGAATATATGGATTAAAAATGGACACAAAACCACTAGACCACAATTAAGGAGGATCAAATCCGATCTTTTTGTTTTTGCTTGTACATCTGTAGACCAGAAGAGTTCACTAGATCCCACAGATGGTTGTGAGCTGCCATGTGGGTGCTGGGAATTGAACTTAGGACCCCTACAGAGCAGCCAGTGAGCCATCTCTGCAAACAGAATCTGATCTCCTAAGTTAACATGGTAACTCCCTTCCGGTAGGATAGGGTATCATGTATTTGAGCATCAATTACCTTGTCAGGCATTATACATTAACCTACAAACCCAGTGAATTTTAAATAGTTCTAAATTTGAAATAAACCACAAAAATAAATTCTCAGTTGGGTACTAAATAAAAATTTTTGTACGAGTCATCAAAAGACCCAAAGTCAGAATGTTGAGGAGGAAGTCAGTATTTATTGAAAACTCAAAGCCCTTGAAAGTAATGGCTAATGAAATGAGCAAATGAGAAGTATTAAATGTGTGTGAGGACTCCCTAGAACCACCAGGATAAGTAATCCACCAGAGCCTTCGATTTACTGACCAAATTAACCCTCTCACTGCCGAATGCTTTCAAAGTATTTGCCTCCTTCAGAAATTCTACTCCCCATTTCTCTTCGGCATAGTCTCCTTCCTTCCTTTTATTCTTGACAGGGTTTTCTCCAGACCACAGACTAGACCCAAACCACGCCAAACTCTGATCTTCTTGCCTCTACTCCCAAGCTCTGGGCTTAATGGACATGTGCCACCATGTTGGGTTTATGAGTTGTTGAGGCTGAAACCCAGGCTTCCTGCATGCTAAGCAAGAAGCTGCTTCACTGGTGGAGCTGGATGGCCATCCTGCTCTTGATACACCTTAGGCTAGTACTAAGCCCAAGTGCTGGCATTACAAGCGTGTGCCACCACAACCAGCTACAAGGTTTGGTAGCCACTCTGCATATCATAATTTCTCCCTATTTAAAAACCCCGTACTCTTGCTAGCTTGGACCCCTACTCTCATAAGTAGGGAATTCACAAAGTTGGAATAGTTTATGAGAGAAAAGTTACTTAAGTTAATGGGGAAATATATCTAAATTCTTTATTTAAAGAGTATGTTTTCCCCCCCTTTTCTTTCTTTGTTTTTTCAAGACAGAGTCTCACCATGTAGCTCTAACTGTCCTAGAACTGACTATGTAGACCAGGCTGGCCTCACAGAGATCCGCCTGCCTCTCTCTGCCTCTGCCTCACAAGTGCCGGGATCAAAGGTGTGCGTTACCACACTCAACAAAGATAATGTATTTCTAAAATGATATCTGTCATTATGACACCAAGTTTTAAATTCATTTAAAAGATAAAACTGGACACCACTGGCAAATTTCATTTATTCAACCAATTATTTCCTGGATATTTGCTTAATATATAAGCATATAAAATTAATCAGTAATTATAATCATACAAAATTAATCAGAAAGAACCAGAAATAAAAACATTAACAACAGTAACTGGCATGGTGATGCATGCCTTTAGTCTCAGTATTTGGGAGACAGGCAGGTGGATCTGTGAAATCCAGGCCAGCCAGGCCTACACACTTAAATCCTGATAGAAAGGAGAGAAAAAGGATTGGGGGGGGGGGGAAGGAAGACTAGAGACAAGAGCAATAGAAAATGGCCAACAGCGATCAAGTACACTGTGGGTGAAGATAAGCAGACTGTACGAAAGGGAACAGTTTAAGAGAAGTCATCTACAGATCTTACCACCTGTGACAAAGCCAAGGCAGGTAGGACCCCATAGGAACCAGCTATTACCTCAAGAGCCAACAACAAATGGGGTGGCATGGACTTTCAAAAGACAGTGGAAATTGGGTCAGGTATAAAGATTTGAATTCATGCCTCACAGCTTGAATTAGTGAAGGCAGATATTGGAACTACAGGTTTGGATGACTGAGTCCCAAAGCAATCCTGATTCACTGATCCAGTTTATAGATTCTAAATCTTTAACAGGTGTGCCCTGCATGCCTATAAGCTTAGCACTTGGGAAGCAGAGCCGGGAGGGTCACAGCAATTTGAAGGCTAGCCTGATCTACATAGTGCTCCAGAGATCAGATGAACTACATGAGTGTATCTTAAACTAATTTAATAAATAATAAAATAAAAATAAGTTCTAAACACTTCTAAACAAGAGCAGAATATCTAGAAGAAATAATGTGGCATCATTGTGCTTCTGATTATAGCAGATAATCCTAACTTTGAATGACTCTAGGAGCTACTCAAGAGAATGTATCATTTTTGAAGCATGTCATTTAAATTTTAAATCTTTCTCACTTTTCATTATTTTGTACCTATATGTGCATACACACAGGCATGCTTAAGCACACACGTACGTGCCATAGCACAGAGATGGAGGTCAGAAGACAACTCTCGAGAGTTGGTTTCCTCCACCATGAGGGCTCAGGTAGTCAGGCTTGACTGCAAGCATCATTACTATCTGAGCTATCTTGTCAGTCCGTGTCAGATTTGATCATAAATCTAGAAATGATCCTAATTATGTGTTTGAGGGGAAATAAGTATCTATAATTGCCAACCGTGGTACTTTTTACCTAAGATTAATTTTGCTTAATCTCATTATTAATGTATGTGTATGAAAGTAAATGAAATTGGTCAAACCAAGCTAAACCATTAAGCCCCGCTGATCATTAAACTTGAAAATTCCTCAGAGTTCCTATGAAGGGAAAATACAAAAGTCAAAGTATTTTCTCCATAAAACTGAGTAACTTTTTCAATTCACTTCTAGTAAAAACTATGTAATTTGTAGAGTGGTGGTGGTAGCACACACCTTTAGTCCCAGCACTTGGGAGGCAGAGGCAAGAAGATCTTTGATTTCAAGGCCAGCCTAGTCTACAGAGTGAGTACCAGGACAGCCATGGCTACACAGAGAAACCCTGTCTCGAAAAGCCAAAAAACAAAACCACAAAACGTCTATACAAAGAGAAAAAGGTGGACTGTAGGTAACCTTTTAACATTCTGTCCTCCAAAGACTGAATAATCATTTGAGAAGAGCAAAGAGCTACTGACCCATCGAGAACCGGGAGTTCTTCCGGAAGAACACGCTAAGCCAGGAAGAAAAGGCGACTTCCTCTTCTCTGATAGAAAATAGTCTTTGAGACAATGATGAATAGGGTGGTGGATGGGGGCTATCTAACCAGACACAGTTATACTTGAGACCATGCCCTCCAGAGTCATGGACCACGCTTGGGAAACACATCCTGGCAGTGGACTGGCCTCCACAGACCCAGCGCGCTCACACAGTGCTGGGCATGAGCAGGGCCATTCTGGAGTCGGCTATTCTGAAAACTCGGGCTAATTTCAGCACTATGAGGAAAGATTTGCCCATAGACCAGTAGACTACACGTTACTGGTTTGTAGACATGGTAGGAAGTATAATGGACTTTAAGTAATCAAGTGACTTCAGGAAGGCCTGAGGTTTGCTCGGATGAATGGGGAAGGAACAGATTTTATTCACTGTTACACACCTGTTGCCAAGAAAAGCTTATTCCTAAAGTCAGAGGACAGTGATGGACACAGGCAGCAGCAAAGATGGATGAGAGCAAAGTCAGCGGCAGCAGAATCAGGTCATCTCATGGAGGCCAAGTGCCCCTCTCCAGCCCAAGTACCAACAAGTCTGTTAGCTGGAATGTCTATTTTATTTTCTTTTTCCAAGAAAAACAGAAGTTTTTCATTTTCATTTTCCCCCAGTGCCATTAGAAGAGGTTTTCTGATTTTTAAATACTCAAGCTTGAAACTCCACATTTATATGTTTAATTTTATTTATTTTTTATTTGCAGGACTGGAGATTGGACAAGTACTCTACCACTAAGCTATATTCCTACCACTCCTTTTATTTATTTACAAATTTTAAAATTACATGTACTTATTTTGTGTGTGTTTGGGAAGGTGCACATGTATGCTGTAGAGTGTATGAAGTCACAGGACAACTTTCATGAGTGAATCCCAGGAATCAAAATTCAGGTCACAAGGTTTGGTGGTAAGGGTCTTCTTAAAAAAAAAAAAAAAAATTAAAATTAAGGTGGGTGTGGTGGTGCATGCTTTTAATCCCAGCACTTAGAAGGTCCCTGTGGGTTCGAGCCTGCTCTACACAGTGAGTTCCAGGACAGCCATAGCTACATAGTGAGACCCTATCTCAAAAAATGAAACAAAATTCTATTTTATGTGTATGAGTAATTTGCTTGCATGCATGTATGTAAGTGCACGTGTGCATCCCTGATGGTTGAGAGCCAGTCTTGTGCGTTCTGAGAACTGAACCAATGCCCTCTACAAGAGCAGTATGCACTATTAGCAGGCCATCATCTCTCAAGCCCCATCGTTTTATTGATCTACTTACTTATTTTCATTTTTTGGGACAGTGTCCCACTTTGTGGCCCTGGCTGGCCTGAAACTCACAGACCTGTCTGCCCTTTCCCGTGATTAAAGGCATGCACCACTATGCCCAGCTTATTTTATTTTATTTTTTTTTTTTTTTTGTTTTTCGTGGGAGGGTTT
>CABHPP010126647.1:0-44340 GCA_902168425.1 Peromyscus attwateri | reverse complement strand
CTGGAGCTCACTTGGTAGCCCAGGCTGGCCTCGAACTCACAGAGATCCGCCTGGCTCTGCCTCCCGAGTGCTGGGATTAAAGGCGTGCGCCACCAACGCCCGGCCTTATTTTATTTTTTTAAGTCAAGGAATGAAGAGACAATTCCAAGGAAAATGCCCCTTAGCAACCCTGTTCTTCATACACACACCTGCACTGCTCACCCTCATGAACTTTCCCATAGCACACAAGTTTTAAAAGCACAGACAGATTACAGGGAAAGAGGATTATGGAGCCAGAATTACGACAGCAGAGGAAAGCCCTAATCTTGTCAGGAGGATGAACCTGGAGTTAGGTCCTCACCAGAGACCGGATCTACACGCTTCAACAAGCAAATCCATCAGCACAGGCACACATGTTTCAGAGAATCAGTTTCTTTCCTACCTGCATTTTTTAGGCAAACTGATCTTAATAATAAGGGCCCTGAGGATTTTTCTTCTTCAAGCTACTGACCTGGTAACCTTGGAAGAAGTTAAGAATTTCCTTAACTCCAGTATTGTAGGCCAGGCCCTGCATTCTGACCACCGTGCCAGGCTGGGGCGGGACGCTGCTAAGATTAGCAGCTGTAGGGAAGTAGCCAAGACTATTAGGCGAACCTGGGGGGCTAAAGGGAGAAAAAGCACAGTGAACCAGCAGGAACACACAACGTGGAATATTTACTCTAAAATATATTACTTCAGAAACTGATGTTTTGAAGGTGACGTTTCTTATGCTGCGATGAGGTACCTTTCCTAAGACAGGTAAGATTGTCACGGAGGTTCTGCCTTACGTTTCCACAGCAGCCAAGTGGAGAGGAAGGGGGTTAATGCAGTGTTAGATGCAACCCTTTCCCGAACCTCTCAGGTTCTCAAAGGGAGAGAGAGGAAGAAGAACTAAGCCGTCTCAACCACTCCACCACTTCCAAAGCCCAGATCACTGATGGTTAATGAGCCAGTTTTCAAGAATATTAAGGCGTGAAGAGGCATGGCTATAAGTGACTAATAGGAACCACAGCCAGAGACCAAAAGTGTCCGAAGTGAATGCCCCCGAGAACCAACAGCTCCCCACGTGCACAAGGAGACAAGAAGCCCAAGAATGCCACAGCAGAGCAGATCACACCAGGGCCATTTCTGCCAGCGTGACTCTTTAAAATCAGGGGAGGGAAAGAGTTAGAAGGGGCACTTAACAAGCTGAGCTGATCACCATTGAAACGAATGAGGCCTCCTGGCATTATCTGGTGCCATTTCCTTCCAGAAACACAGGACTTGTCCGTGCCTGGCTCATGATGTACCTCTAGCGACCATTATTTTAGTCTCATTAATGAACTCACCAGTCAGCTTTATGAGCGTCCCACCCAATTTGCTCTCTACAATTGGAGTCCAGATCATTTCAATTTGAAATATGTACAGGAATATTTTTTAACCCAGTCATGAACTTAAGAAGCAATACTGACTCCAACTTTAGATCAGGAACCTCTAGTCATCTTCCCGTAGAGATAACTGTACCATTACAGAGTAGCCCTCTACATAATTCTAACAAGTAGGTTAGCAGATGTGCCTCTAGCCCACAGATTTACGTTACTTAGCCCAGAAACCATTCATTTGCTGTTACCCAGGGATAGTCAACACCTTCAGTTTCACAGCAATGTTCTCAGAGCATGATTTAACATATCCAGTCTTAATCTTACGAATGAGATTCTGTGACATTCTCTTACTATCATTTATTAAATATTAGAAAACAGCACTGGGCACCCGACTAAACCTTTAAGTCTCTAAATCAGTAGACCTCAACTATGTGACAAATTTGAATTACCCTAGGAGAACTCCACACTTCTGATGAGAGCCCGCCTGTCCACCCATCCAAATTACAAATCCAAGACTCAAGAAAGCCAAATGCCCCATGACTGTACGTACCAATAAGTAAAACAACTTAAGTGATTTTAATGAAAACCAAGATTGAGATCACTGCTTAAGAGACTTGTGCAATCAACACTAGAATTAGGGTGTGTGCTGAAGGGTATCTAATACTCTGGTCACCCTAAAGCCAACACCTCCGCGTTTTTACAGAGGTGAGATAATTTCCTACTGAAAACAGCACTTTGTCAAACGAGAAAACCACACTAATCTCTCAAGTTCAATATTTTCTTCATATTCAACCAATATTCAGTGAGTATATCTTTTCTTTTTTTTTGAGTATATCTTTTCATACCAAATATCTGATATAAATCTAATATACAAAGACCACATATTTCAATACAACCTAGACTCTTCTATAAAAGATATGAAAGTCTTGTCATGTCCCTAGCATATTTATTTTCATATACTGTCCTATCACATTTTATTGCTTTTGTCTAAAAATCTTCTATAAATTCAGTTTGGAGTCTTTGGCACCTTCAAAATATATTCAAGATGGAAGCAGATAAGGGGCCAGTGAGGCAGCTTAGAGGGGAAAGGCACTTGCTGTCAATCTGATCCCTGGGACCCACATGGTGAAGAGAGAGACCCGGCACATGCGCGCGAGCGCACACACCAACACACCAACGCAGAATGAACATAGATATTAATTAGATACAGCAGGGATGCTGCTTTTTTTTTTTTTTTTTCTTTTGAGACAGGGTTTCTCTGTGTAGCTTTGGAGCCTGTCCTAGAACTCACTCTGTAGACCAGGCTGACCTCGAACTCACAGAGATCCGCCTACCTCAGCCTCCCTGCTGGGATTAAAGGGTGCACCACCATGGACTTCATAAGCAAAAAAAAAAAAAAAAACAAAACAAAACAAAACAAAAAAAAACCCCCAAGTAGTCACCATAAGGGTTGACGGCTTAGTGGAGAAATGCACTTGCTGCATAAACCATGTACCGTGAGTTCTGTCCTTGAAATCCACACAGAAACTGAAGTTAACAGCTGATCCCACAAAGTTGTCCTCTGACTTGAACATTTGCCCTACAGCATGTGCACCTGTGCGTACACTATTAAAAGAAACCTATTAGGAAGCCCCAATTCAAAATTTAACATTATAAAAGACAATTTATTCAGATCTTGAGGTAGCAATTAATCCAATGACCTTTAACCCAACTTCAATTTCATCTCACTTTTCTTTCTTTCAGTTTTTTCATACAGAGTTTCTCTGCGTAGCCCTGAAAGTCTTATCATTTTCCTAGCATACTTATTTATATACATTATCCTATTGTATTTTATTGCTTTTGCCTAAAGATCTTCTATAAATTTGGAACTCACTCTGTAGACCAGGCCTGCCTCTGCCTCCTAAGTGCTGGGATTAAAAGTGTGTGCCACAGCCACTCAGCATCTAGTCTCATTTTTCAAAACTATAATTACCTATTAGATTCTAGGAGCCATAAGGAAACTCGAGGAACTTGTCTATCTCCTTGAGAGGGAAGAAATTTCTACAACCTAAAATCTGAATTCCAAGATTTTGCAGGGATTACTCAAATGAAGAGCAAAATGAACACATTTTACAATAAAACTGTCAGAGACAAACACGTAACTTTATATAGAAAATCAAAGGACAGTTACTAAAAACACCTAATAGGACTAACAAGTTGGAACATTTTAAAGAACACAACGATTAATTGCTTTTCCATATAAGACAACAAACACCTCCACAATTAAAAACAATTCTATTTTTAGTAACATCAAAAGGAACATTCCCGGGGAAACATAGAAGCACAGGAGTTGTACACCACGTATTCATAAAACTCATGCTCCAGGCCTGTTCCAAGTTGGAAGCAGGAGTACAAGTCCTCCTCAGCTGCACAGCGAGTTCAAGGCCAGCCTGGGCTAGGCGAGGTGTTCCCCCAAAGAACCCGACAAGCCAGGTTTATAAATAGAAGCTTGAGCCTTGTTAAGATTCTCCATTCCCTGAGTCGGGGAGATGTTTCAGCTGCTAAAAGCATCTGCTGTGCAAGCCTGATGACCTGTCCGGTTTCTGGAACACATAAAAACCTGGACGCCGTGATGCACATCTCATATGATGAGATAAGAAGCTGAGATAGAAAAACTGGCTCAAAGCATGTCAGCCTGAGGTACACTGCCCAGGGGATGAGATGAGGAGACCTTGTTCAATAAAATAGAAGGTGGAGACTAACTCACCCCCAAACCCTTAATATGACAAAAGCATGGGTGCACCCACACAAAATTAAAAAAGGGTTCTTCACCAACTTCAAAGTCATCATGAAAAATGACCAATATAATCCATACCTTTTTTAGTTAAGATCAAATGTAGTAAATAGCTGAGGCTGACTCCAAATTTGTAATCAACCTGCCTCAACCTGAGTGTTAGGATTATGGGCATTATAAGTTTCAATGTAGCTCAGTAGCAGATAGTATGTTTAACTTGTTTTTTTTTTTTTTTTTTTTTTTTTCCTAGACAGGAATTCTCTGTGTAGTTTTGGAGCTGTCCTGGATCTTACTCTGTAGCCTAGGCTGGCCTCAAACTCACAGAGATCCACCTGGCTCTGCCTCCCGAGTGCTGGGATTAAAGTCGTGCGCCACCATGGCCCGGCTAGTATGTTTAACTTGTATGAGAACTTCAGTGTGGTACCCAGTACCACAATTAAGAACAAAGGCAAGGGAGATGGCTTAAGAGGTAAGGTGTTTGCCCTGTGTGAGGACCTGAGTTCCAATCACAGGAACTCGTGTAAACAGCTGGATGTGGGAGCGTATGCAGGTGTCGCAGTGGTGGCAATATAGGAAATGAAGACAGATGGGTCTCTGGAAGCTTGAAGTTTAACTAGATTTGCCTCACACAAAAAGGGAGAAGGTACCAAGATTGCCCTTAACCTCTACATGTACTCGGGGCACACATAAACATTTATTTCTTTTTGGTTTTTTAAGACAGGGTTTCTCTGTGTAACCCTGGCTGGCCTCAACCTCACAGAGATCTGCCTGCCTCTGCCTCCTGAGTGCTGGGATTAAAGGTGTGTGACACCACTGCCCAGCCACATACAAATTTATTATACACTAAAACAAAGAAATAAACAAAACTAATAAACACAAAGTTCAGCTTGTTAAGTGGTTATGGAACAACAAAATTTAGACTCCCTATCTGAAACCCTACAAAAAATTAACTCAAATTGATGTGCCTGACAAGATGGCTTAATCCCAATAACTCATGTAAATGAGTACAAGCTCATTTCCAGCCAACACACACTGATGCCTGTACTCCCACACCATACAGAGACCCACTAATAAGTTTTAAAAAATTAAAGGTGAACTCAAATTGAGACCTTTATCTAAATATGAAAGCTTAAAATATAAAAACTCAAGGAAAGTACATCAAGCTTTTGTACCTATACTTAGATTTGACACCAAAAGTGGAGTTCAGAAAGGTAGAAATGATGCACACACGCACACACACACACACCTACCTTTATATGTATCTCAAAACAAGTAACAATCAAAGGGCTGAGAAGATACACTATCAATAAGATGCTTGCCATCAAGCCAGGGGATGGAGTTCAACTACCCACAGCCACATAACGAGACCCACACGCTAGTGTTAGTTGCATCTGTCATCCCAGCACAGGGGAGGCAGAGACAGGGGGCTGCCTGGAGCTTGCCGGCCAGTCAACCCAGCTGAACGGGCAAGCTCAGGTTTGTTGAGAGACCCTGTTTCAAAAGTACAAGGTGAAGGTGAGGAAGACCCAACACTGATCTGGTCTTCACATGTACAAAAGTACACACATGCACACACACCCACACATGGCAGTGGGGTGGGGGTGGGAGTCTGGATCTACACAAAAATGTAAACACAAATCTTTACTGTTGCCTAGTATATATTAAAGTGTGACATCTTTTATTATCATAATAAAGATGTTTTTACATAAGATTAGATATAATATAGAGAATGTAAGGAACTCAAGCACCAAGTTCTCAAACTACTAACACAAAGCAAGACTGCCAGGAACTTTTGAGGGTTGAGATTTTCACGCATCAGTGTATCAATTCTCACTCACACTTGGAATGAATGATTTAAGTTCTACAAATGTTAAACACTTCACAGCACTAGAAAAGAATGAAATGGGCACCAAATGAGATGTCAGGATCACACTGAACTCAAGGCACTTCCCATGGTGAATTCGGGCCACATAAAAGAAGCTGGCGAAGAGGCTGAGCTTGAACTGGGTGACGATCCTGGAGGAGAGGCCTGAGAGAGGGATGGGGTCAAGAGGAAGAGGAAAACAAGGCTCTCGTTGTGGAAACCATTACATCACCATGACTGAAGACAGGACAGTGGGACGCTACCACGGCTCCCTCTGTGCAAGGTGTCCCAAGAGCACGAACCACAGGCTCTCTCCTCCTCAGAAGTGGACAGAGGTGAACACAGAAACTCACAACTGGTCAAGATGCAGAGTCGAGTGTGCAACTCCAAATGGGACATCGCTAACACGCCCCCAAGGCTCAGGGACCATCACAGAAGGAGGGCACGGGGGTTAAGAGCCAGAGAGGTTGAGAGGACAGGAACAAACCCTGCCTTCCAGCCATGACTGGCCAAACTCCACTCAAACATTCATATGGCGAAGTTTTTCTTTAAGACTGCAAACTTACACAAAATTTATGTACCTATTGAAATACATGTATTTGGTAGACAAAGGAAAAGAAAGAATGAGATCATGCTCTATACTCAATTGTTTCCATTGTCTCAAGGGCCTAACTGTCACAACAGGTTACTAGTTAATGTTGGTGTATCTAAAGTACTTAAGAATTTTTTTGTTTTTTTGAAACAGGGTCTCTGGAGCCATGCTAATCTAATCTAGAACTCGTGGTAATCCTCATGCCTCAACCTTTCAAGGTGCTAGGATTAAAGGTGTGAGCTACCATACTTAGCAAATATACTCATTATTTTTTTAAAAAATATATTTGGAAACTTATTTAAATTCAATAAAGAACTTCCCCATGTGCAAGTTCTTTCACCAGGGAGCCTGATCAGCGAACTCTGGTCACTGACCTTGGTGGCAAACGCCTTGACCTGCGGAGACATCTCCGTTGTCCAAATATTTTGTTTTTAAATTTTAGTTTTAAATGACTCCAGGCTGAGAGCTCAGTGATAGAGTGTTTACCCTGTCTGTATAAAGGCCTTAAGGCTCAAACACGGTCCAGGGTGGGAATTGAAGAGATTTTACAGCATGAAAATAAATACCCCATGTTGTAGTAAGTTTATGTGTTTGTGTAAGTAATGCCACTAGAATTAGGGAAAGTAAATCAATAAACACATTAAGAGTTAATCCAGGGCTGGAGAGATGGCTCTGTGGTAAGAGTGTGAGTGTTCTTTCAGAGGACCCAAAGCTTGGTTCTCATGCCCATCACCAGGTGGCTCACAACCACCTGTAACTCTGTGCACATATGCATAAATGAAAATTATTATATAATATAAATTATATATTACATATATAAAAATAAAAATGCTGGTTATGTCAACTTGACACAAGCTAGAGTTATCTGAAAGGAACCTCAATTGTGAAAATGACTCTGTAAGATCCAGCTGTGGGATATTTTCTTAGTGATTGATGGGGGAAGGCCCAGTCCATGGTGGGCAGTGCCATCCCTGGGCTGGGGGGTCCCTGGTTCTATAAGAAATCAGGCTGAGCAAGCCATGAGAAGCAAGTTAGTAAGCAGCAGCCCTCCATGGCCTCTACATCAGCTCCAGAATCCTGCCCTGTTTGAGTTCCTGTCCTGACTTCCTTTGAGGATAAACAATGATACGGAAGTGTAAGCCAAATAAACCCTTTCTTCCCCAAGCTGCTTTTTGGTCATGGTGTTTTATCACTGCAATAGAAACTCTAAGATGTGTGTGTGTGTGTGTGTGTGTGTGTGTGTGTGTGTGTGTATCAATCCAGAAGCAACAGGATAGATAAATCTAAAGCATGGATCTTCAATTTAGAAATTTCATGTCTGAGTCCTCCTATAGAAGTTAAGTATTAAAGATGAACTTTGGGATACAGAGAAAATTATAAGCTTTATTGTTTAAAAATAAGAAACTGTTATATTATGGGGTGTGTATATGTGTGTATCCCCCGCAGGACAGGGTTTCTCTGTGTAGCCCTGGCTGTCCTGGAGCTCACTTTGTAGACCAAGCTGGTGGCTACAAACTCCCTGCCTCTGCCTCTCTAGTGCTGGGATTAAAGGCATGAGTCATCGTGACAGGCTCATTTGATTTTTTTTAGATATAGGTACTTCCTCCTCTATAGCCCTGGCTGTCCTAGAACTCACTAAGTAGATGAGGCTGGCCTTCAAATCAGAGATTTGCCTGCCTTGAGTGCCAAGATTAAAAGTGTGCACCACCATGCCTGACATCTGACTAGCTTTTAAAAAAGAAGCAGGTACATATTTAGAAATACACACGTGTGTGGGCTGGAGAGATGGCTCAGACGTTAAGAGCACTGGCTGCTCTTCTAGAGGTCCTGAGTTCAATTCCCAGCAACCACATGGTGGCCCACAACCATCTATAATGAGATCTGGTGCCCTCTTCTGGTGTGGAGGCATACATGCAGGCAGAACCCTGTATACACAATAAATAAACAAACCTTTAAAAAAAAAAAAAAGGAAATACACACGTGTACGTTTTTAAACTAATAATGACACTTTTGGGCTAGGCAGTATTCAAGATGGAAGTCTTTTACTCATTATACATCTATACTCTTAGACAATGATGAGTATATCCAAAATTTTAAAACTACTAGGTGAAAAAAAAAGTATTCATCCAAAGGCATGGTCCCAAACTTAGAGAAATGATGAAGCCATGCACATTAGTTCTTCTCATCTTTGGTATTTCAATTCAACACTCATGGTCATTTCTAAGAGACTCCTTACAACAAGTCCCAGGCAGTGAGTCAGTAATGGAGGTGACTATGGACACACACTAGAGGCAGAGGAACTACATCAGGGGCTCATCATCTTTTAGTCCTGACATTAGTAGACATAAAGAGGCAGACAAAGAGTGTCCTGATACAAGAGCCCACCAACAATAAGCATTCATCCGGGGTCTAGAGGTCAGCCCACCTCAGCACTCACGGAGTCAAACGTAAGCCTTCCACACACTAGGTGAGCACTTTACCATGAACTCCGCACCCCACCCCAGCCCAGCTCCTTTGGAGCCATTCTAAGCTCTTAAAGGACAACTTCCTGGTAACCATCACAGCCTTAATCCTATTCTTACTCCCAGGCAGAATCTCAAAGCGCCTGATCAACAGTGTGGTTAACTGGTTCTACTGGGAGACCCCAGCCTTCCGGTGCCCTGCTGGAAGACTCCACCGTGGGAGAGGAGACAGCAGCAGGACAGACAGCAGGGACAGGACAGACGGACAGCAGGGGCAGGACAAGCTAGCTTTGGGCCATTATCAAAAGCCTCACATACAGATGCATAAATATCCTCAAAATCCCAGTCTAAAGATTTTAGGATAAAAACAAACCCTGAGCCGGGCGTTGGTGGCGCACACCTTTAATCCCAGCACTCGGGAGGCAGAGCCAGGTGGATCTCTGTGAGTTCGAGGTCAGCCTGGGCTACCAAGTGAGCTCCAGGAAAGGCGCAAAGCTACACCGAGAAACCCTGTCTCGAAAAACCAAAAAAAAAAAAAAAAAAAAAAAAAACCCTGCTATAAACACCTAATGATTTACAAAACTAAAGTTCTACATGAATAAAGAAAGCTTACTATTGGATAAACCAAGGTACTGAGAATTCTTTAAAACTGAGCATTAGGCAGGGCAGTGGGGGCACATGCCTTTAATGCCAGCACTCAGAAGGCAGAGGCGGGCTTCTGGATCTCTGAGTTTGAAGGCAGCCTGGTCTACAGAGCAAGTTCTAGGACAGCCAGGGCTGCACTGTCTTGAAAAACCCAAACCCCTGATCATTAGAATTGTTTCTATATACCCAAGTTAGAACCACACACAGATGTAAAAGGGATTCCAAAAACCTTCACCAATTGCATCATTTGATAAGACGCAAACAACCAACTTTTGTTCCACCCCTGGGACCACACAGTGGAGTCTCCAAGTTGATCTAACTTTCTCCTGTGCACACTGTCATGTGTATGCGCATGTGTAATTTTAAAGAAATATAGATTTGGTATGGTAGCACACACCTGTAATCCCAGCACTTGGGAGACAGAAGCAGGAGGATTACTGACAATTTGAGGATAGTGTAGACAGCAAGGGGTACAAAGTGAAACCCTGTCCTTAAAAATAGAGGGAGGAGAAGACAAAGAAAAACAAGCAAATGAATAAAACGCACTGACGTTAAGACAAGGCTCCCAACTCCCCAGCGCACGCCCTCTCCGTTATACAGTTCCACCTCCCAGAAACTGGCTGCAACGGCAATGAAGTAAAGACATAAAATACACGGACCCTAGGAAAACACTGAATAATTTCAACCTGGATTTGTTTATAGTATTTATTCAAGGAGTAAAGAATACAAGCGCTGGGAAATTTAAAGCAACTGTATTTATTACGAGCCGACATTCAAGCTAAAAAAAAAATACAATTGTTCCCATTATGAATTATTCTGTTTTGTGATTCATCTCCATGTTGTTACCACCTGATCCTACTACCCACTTGCAGTCCAGTAACAGGAGGTGGAAGGGAGAGCTGAGCTCATGGTCAGTCTAAAGACTATTCTAGTCACATACCGCGAAATACATAATAAACTCCAGTCTGTCTTAAAACGACCTATTGGTCAGAGATATGACCAGAAGCTGTGGCCCGCCATGTTAACCTTCCAAGAGAGAGACAATTTTCTTTTGTGAGCTCACACACTGGTTCTCAAAGGAGTCCTTTGTTTCCGTCCCTCGCTGTCACTTCCTGTATAACCTTACCTGGGATAGTACGCTGTGTAGTTCATGAAGAGCTGAGTGCCTGCTGGGTAGTATGCGGTGGAGGGCTGCAGCGCCCGTGGACTGAAGAGCAGAGAAGGCTGATAAATGGCAGCTTCGGTAGGAATCACTGCTGTGGGAGCTGGGAATGTGTAGGAGGGAGGAGACAGGCCTAAATAAGCAGAGAGAGAGACTCTGAGCCACGTTTGCAGCAGCTACCACCGATGTTAGCACGCATGCCACTTACTCTTCCCCACCTGCATATTTTATAAAGATCATTTTTATGTGTCTATGTATACACCTGCGTGTGTTAATGTGCAACACGTGAAGGCAAGAGCCTTTGGAAGCCCAAAGGGGGTGTTAAAGGCAGCTCTGAGCTGCCATGTGTGTGCTGAGAACCGAAACCAGGTCCTCTGCAAGAACAGTAAATGCTCATAACTGCTGAGCCATCACCCTACCTCAGCTATATATTTTAAATGAAAAAAAAAAAAAACCATCACAGTTCTTTACATCCCAAGCAACTTCCTTCTGATTTTATGGATTGGTTTTACCCTTTAGTATGACACGAAATCAAGGCTATGAGGCTGAAACGCTGCACCATGCACTGTGCTAAAGCACATGTGTCTCAAGAACTGTTCCCAGGGACTAGATAAACACTACACTATGTTCATCCAAACGCAATCCAAAAAACAGGCTTTGAAGCTCATGTACACCTTCAGACTCATAAAAAAGTCCAAGTAGGAAACAGCCCAGAGGAAATAGATACGTAATGCTTTCCCCAAACCAGCCGATAAAAAATTGGCTTAGCTGGGCTTGGTGGTGCATACCTATACTGCCAGCACTCAAGAGGCGGAGGCTGGGGTTATCGTCATCATGACTTTGAGACCAGTCTACTCTATATAGCACGTTTCAACACAGCTAATGGGGTTATCATTAGAGTGTGACTCATGAGAGTGTGACTCAAAAAAAAAAAGAAACCAAACTAAACCAAATGAACCAAACCCCACATGTACAAAAGGTGGCTCAAATTTTAATAAATGAAATCTAGGGGCTGAGGGTATAGTTAAGTGGAGTGCATGCTTGGCCTGGGCTAGGCCCTGGGTTCAATCCCTTGCACCATGGGAGGAGTGAGAGGAAATTCCTGTATCTTCTAGTTATCCTGCATTTTCCTTGATCTGAAACTCCCTAAAACTGGAGGTGCTCATGATCACTAGCTTTCCAAGTAGCATGAATACATTAGACAGACCATAATACATTAGACAGACAGAATATGGATAACTAAGCTGACAGAATCTGGGGTCCCTGATTTTAAGCAGCACACTGAGATACATTAGATTCTGTAAGTAGCAGATCCCCAAGGAATAACTTTGACACACAAGTCTCTAGGATGACTTCTGGTTTGCTTTGTCCTTGGGAGTTTCTCTTTCATTATGAAGAATATGGTGGGCAGTTATTACCATGGATTCTGGTTCAACATCTAAGTAAGTATGTGTGTATATACTTATCTATTACAGTGTCATGGGCCCAGCCCAGGGGTTTGTGCATGTTAGGTAAGCATGCTACCACTGTACTACATAAACAGCCCTTGAATGTTTGAGACAGTCTCATCACATAGCACAGGCTGGCCTCGAACTCATAACTCTTATTCAGCCACCCTAGTGGTGGGATTCACGTGTGTACAATCACACCTGGCAGTGATCAAAAACTCTGCTAATGTTAAACAATGATAAACCTTTAAATTATGTTGTTAGGCCTTCACGATCACAGAACGCCGACACTGTCAACTGAGAAGAATGGACCAGGCACATATGTGGCTCAGTGGTGGAGCACGAGAAGGCTCTAGGTTCAGTCCTCAGCCATCACACACACAAAAACCCCAAGATCTCAAGCATGATAAAATTATGTAGCCTGTGCTCATAACTTGCTTGTAAACTCATCAAGAAACTCATTATGAACATACATGTTACATGCCATTAACAGGTGTTGGGCCTATAGCTCAGTGGTAGTGTACTTGTCTAGGATGATAAGGACCCTGAGTATCTCCAGCAACACAAAAAAGGAAAGAAAAAAGGTATATATTCTGTTTCAAAACAAAGAAAAGTAAGATAAAAAACAGACAAGACATGAGAAGATCTGGGCATCCCTCAAGTGGTAGTACGGCTATTTCTTATTTTTCTACAAGAGAAACCAGGCATATCTATGTATGGGATATAAACATAAAGTTGACTGTGAAATGGACTTTCTTTTCTTTGACTTTGACATTGGGCTGCCCTGAGACTAGCTATGTAGACCAGGTGGGTCTTGAACTCTTATCTGCCTGTGCCTCCCTGCTGGCCTCAAAGGTGTGCACCACCTCGTCCAGCTTAAGCTGACTTCTTAGTGAGTTAAAGTGCCATACTGTAATATATTAAGACTTAGCAGCATTTTTCCAAATTCACCAAGAAAATCTTCCGTGGGAAGTATCAGCCCCAACAGTAAATTGCTTTAAGTCTTTGAGAGTATACAAAAGAGCAGGCTATTTCGTTAAGTCATGTGGTTGTGATATAATGAGTGGTCACCTAAAGGTGGCGGCACAGACAGACAGAATACAAACAAATCCATGCTGAACTTCTGATTTTTGGTTTTTTCGAGACAGGATTTCTCTGTGTAGATTTGAGCCTTTCCTGAACTCACTCTGTAGCCAAGGCTGGCCTTGAACTCACAGAGATCCGCCTGCCTCTGCCTCCCGAGTGCTGGGACTAAAGGTATATGCCACCATTCACCGAGTTGCAGAAATATAGTCTTAAAAAATTGTTTTTAAAGACTAGGTCTTCAGAAATATAATTTTTTATGAAATACAGATTTAAAATTTCTCCTTTGCTGGGTGAGAATCATGGCTCAAACCTATATTCCTAGTAGTACCCAGGAGGATGAGGTAGAGAGTCACAGAGCTTCGAGGTCACATGACTACATTTTGAGCTCTAGGTCAGCCTAGTATATAGTGAAACCCCGTCTCAAAACTTGATTCTACAATAAACTGCACAAGAAACAATGGGCAAATTTGTTTCATGACATCTGACGGATCGTCACTAAGGGTTATTATGCTAAATGGTACTGACATCAACAGTGATTTACAGACAGAAGACATTCAAGTATTAGCCTAAAGTATTTTCTTACACTCAATTATAAATTTCTAAAACCTTCTATCTCATTAACAATAAACCATTAGATATTCACCAACAGCAAGCAGCAGGTAAATGAAATTATTAGAGTTCAGGAATTCCAAGGGGGAAAAAAAGGATTAAGCCCCACCAAACACTCTACAAACAATACTTTATTAAACAAGTTAATTGACATAGATCCCTCTTTGCCTCAAAATAACACTCCATGCCTATAACTGCCCATTTTAATAGAATCAAACAGATCAACCCAGTGTACTTTTCCAGTTATCTCTGAACTCTATCCCAAGTTCTTTAAACATATGCAACATGTTATGTGAACTTAAAGATATGTAAACTTAAAGGTTAAAACTGCATTTTTCAAAAAAGGCTCATGTTTTAACATCAGGTTTCCAAACACTCCTTAGCCATTAACTAGAACTTGCTTCTAGACTACGGGGCTTATTCCTCTCAAACAGGATTCCAGATCGCTTGCACCCAGTTGCCAATGAGCAAGAGCACAGCTTGGAATTAAGCACTGATCCTGTGATCCAATCAAATATTGGCTAAGTCAATTACGCATTTATATATAAACGTAGTTTACTAACTTGCTCATTCCAGATATCCTGGAGAGCAACAGGAATGCTCTCCAGGTTATCATTCTGAAGACACAGTATGCTCAAAACAGTTAAGAATCCAAAATGGGCATCAAATCACCCTTCTTAAAGTTTAACGTGTAGAAGAACAATGAGTGAGTAAAAAATAAACGAAGACAGAAAGGAAAGGATCCAGCCAGATGTATATTTTACCTTTAAATGCGTATTAATTTATCTACATAGCCAGGTTGCCTCCCAGAGTCAGTGCTTATCTGGAGCACACTAAGCCTCAGAAACCCAATGCTTATCACTGGAAAAGCAAGAATATAATTTGAAAGGAGGTATTTGTAGCATCTCTAATTATGGGTGTCCACAACCAAGGTCTTAACTGATTACCAGATCCTAGTGATTTCAGATGGGAAAGGCTTTTGTAACCACCTCGCCTGCCTCAGAAAGAACCAGGGCACAGAAAGCAGCTTAAGCACCTACCAGCACGCAGCGTAGAAGAGCGCCAAGACCCAAGAAAAACTTACATGGTAACTTACATGGCGGTGGGGATAAGCCATTTCGATTTAAAGTGCCCCCCATTAACACAAAGTTCATCTCCTCAGCTGAACACTGAAAGACTTCAACGTATCTGTCCTTCATGGTTTTTTTATGATACTTCTGTGCAGCCATGAACGCTTTGTCTGCAGATTTCATCTGGATAAAGGCATCTCCTGACGGGCGTCCCTGAGTGTATGGGGAAGAGGAGAAACAAAAGGAGACTGTCTTCAACAAGGAAATAAATGGTCGCCTACAAAGTATGCAAGGTAATAATCACCCGTAGTACAAGACATGTTCAGCTACAAAATCTGGGTGACAGTGTGATCTGCTGAAATCTGATTTGGATTTCATTCCCTAATCACCAGAATGGCCTACAAAATCTTGAAGAAAAAGTTCTGACAGATCATGGCTGAAAGTGATCCCTTTTGGTTCCTATTAAGTTAGTATCAAATTTACAGTACTTTAAAAGGTGTCGTTGTGACTGTAGTTTCAAAATATAGGATTATAAATTGGATTTTTTCCTCTCCTGAAAAATCCGATTAAATATCATTTGATGAGAAAAGCTAGTAATATATCCTCCTACAGGAAACTAAATAAGCCTGTGTTGTCCTCTGGCTCTCTGTTAGTTCCTCTCTGACCTGCGACATCCTTGTCGCTCACCCCTGGAAGATTAGGTTGGAATGCATCTTAAAGGTAAGTAACAGGGAGCTGCACGGTATGACGCTAAGCATCTAGATGCTATCTGCCATGCTGAGAAGCTATTCTCCCCCACATGCTCCCACTCTCTCCCAAGTGCTCACAGAAGTATTCAGAGGCAGTTTTTGTTAGCTAACCTTGCCCTCTGGAAAACCAAGCCTCTCAGTTTGTTACATACAAGTAGAACACCTTGGTAATATTTTTACATGAACAACATTAGAGAGGAAAAAAAGAACCAGTTTATAGAACTATTTTTAAAGTTAGTTCTCCAAGTCTCCTAGGGAACATTTATAATATTATACCATTTTACAAATGATTACCATGCAAGTTACCACAATAGTCACCATACCAGGGAAATTAGCAACAAACCAGTCCATGATGGAAACCCAACATTTTCCAGGCAGATAAGAGCTTGGTCATCATCAAAGGAGCATTTTCTCCCAGGTCACGGAGGTCAAAGGAGAGGCAAACCTGTCTACTGTTGTTAATCAAAGGGTAATGGCCCCGAGGTTATTAGAAAACAGTGACTTGAAAGGAGTAACTCCCTAGTGCTGCTGAAGAGTGGGGAGTTCTATTTCAAAGGTTCCTAACAGTGAAGCGTGCTCGGAGTGGTCAGATGAAGAAGGTGTGTGGCTCACATAGACTCCAGCGTGAGATGAGCACATGTGGTGTAGACTGTGCATGGGCTCAGGAGTTGGACTACCTGTGCCCGAGAAGTAGGGAGAGTGTTACAAAAGTGAACAAACTCCATGTGGGAAGAAGTGGGAAACCAGCGGTCAGAAAAAATTAGTATTTCCACTACAGGTCTGTATTCAATCCATTAATACTCTGAGAAAATGACTGTTTTCCAAAATTAAATTCTTTGCTTTTAACAGAGTTCCTGAGTTTTACACTAGTGCTACGTGGCCTGTGAGTATTTGGAATGTTGTCCTGCTTAAGCCAGCACAAAACAGCTAGAAGGGTTAATTCTGTTTCACCAAACCTGAAGCAGCACCAAGCAAGGAAGTAAACACATCCGGGCATATGGAAGGAACTCAGCCAGCCTTTGATAGAAAAGCTTTGCAATTATTCTTTGATGCAGCTGAGACTAATATCCATACACTCTCCAGGTCGTCATTCAACTGAATGTAAATGGATGTCTAACGCATATCTAAAAAGAATCTGAAGTAAGTCATTTGTAACGTCTGTGGATGTGAAGGACTTCAAATGTGGGTATGTAAGCTCTTGGCTTACATTTGGTCTGTGACTACTCTCAGATCAAAACAGAAGAGTTGCAAGTTCAGTAGCTACAACAGGAAGATGCTGTATACACTCAAAATATACTGCTGATAATGGCACAGATTTCGGTAATGAAGAAAACAGAGCTGAATTTCAACTATCACACTAATAGCAGGCAAGTTTTTGGAGTATATCCTAAAGATTTCTTATACTTAGAGCCAAATCTTTTCTTAAAGACAATGTAAAACTTTGGACTATTTATTGTACTCTTCCTAGAAGGGGGACCTTGACCACCAGAAGGAATGGGAAACACATTTTCCAATAATCAACTTCCTTACCTGGTGATTCAGTACCATGTGAACCCCATGCGTACGGATATCTGTGGAAAACTCCCCCAGGAAGTCCAGAATGTCCTCTACTGTAGCAGCATAGGGAAGACCTCGCAGACGTATACAGTCCCTTACATTTGTGGGGGGCACAAATTGCTGAGGTAGTACTGGGATGATGGGAGGGGTTGGAAGTGGGATCAGAGGCGTTGAGGAGAATCGGTTCAGCACCTATATACAAGACAAAACACGAGTGACTTCAGAGTCTTGCTGCTCCTCTGCTCACCTACAAAGCACCACCAGTGTCACCAGGAATCCTGTTAAAAATGCAGGTTCTGGTGAGAGCACAGCTGTGGAGCACAGGTGAGCATGCAGGAGACCACGAGTCAAATCCTCAAGGGGGTAGGGATGTGCTGGGATATACTCATGGCTCTACTACACAGCTATCACAAAATATCGCTGGTTCTCAGGATCCTTGGGGGATATGTAAGTGTGAAGAAGTCTGAGAAGCACTGATGAAGGACTCATGCGTTTCTTCTGGGAAAATGTGAGGTTCACTTCTATCAAATGCATGGTAGTACAGGCCTGCAATCCCAGCCCTCGGGATGCAGATACAAGAGGGCTGTCCATTAATTTAAGGCTGGTCTGCTCTATATAGTAAGTTCTAGGTCAACCAGGGCTACGTAATGAGACCCCGTCTTTACAGTAAAAGCACACACTCCGTATAATACAATGTACTTATTAGGCAGTGTCTATCTGGGCTAACATATTTAAAAGTCTAGGCATACTGCTAGATGTGGACTTTTGTGGTCATTTTATTCTTCAACTTCATTTCACTAAGTACATTTCACATAGTGTTCCCTTAGTATTATCTTCACAGTCCAATTCTTAAACTCAAAAATGGCCTCAGGTACCACCATGCCAGTTTTTAAATATTTTTTTATTAATTTCTTTCTTGTGTCTATGTAATTTCTATTTAGGAACTTACTTAATATATGAATGCATACTACAACTTAATAAAAAGTTAGTGCAAAGGTCCCAGGAGACCCCGTGACACCGACCTGCTGAACTTCCGCCGCTGTGCTCCTGAAGAGCTCGATGTATCTTTTACCCAGCAAGTCCTTATGCTTCCGCAGGGCGTTCTGAGCATACTCCTCACAAGCAAAGAGCACAAAAGCATCTCCTGTTGGCCTACCATCTGGATAGGTGACGAAGAGGATGCCTTCCTTTCCTCCAGTGATGGGGCAATGCTGTCCGAAGAAGGCTACCACCTCTTCCGCTGTGGCTGTGAAAGGGAGCCCCCGCATGCGGACGATGACTTGATTTTCCTTGGAAAGGAACTGGGCTACCTCATTGGACGTCCCTAGAGAAAATGAGTATTAGAAAACACAAGGAGAAGGAGTTAAGATATCTATCTAACAAAATGTGATAAATGATCAAACTCCTAACAGCATGCGTGTGTTGCAGGGAATCAAACCCAGCACCTTACGCTATCAGGCATGCGCTCTACCACCGGACCACATCCGAGGCCCTTCTGGCAATGATCTGAATCTATATATAGTGAAGATCCACGCCATAGCTGGATTCTTTTTTTTTTTTTTTTATTGGTTTTTCAAGACAGTGTTTCTCTGTGTAGTTTTGGTGCCTGTCCTGGATCTCACTCTGTAAAACAGGCTGGCCTAGAACTCAAGAGATCTGCCTGGCTCTGCCTCACCAGTGCTGGGATTAAAGGCGTGCGCCAGCAACACCCGGCTTACCACTGGATTCTTTTTTTTTTTTAATTTTATTTATTTTTTAAATTACACTCATGATATTCATTAATTACACTCATGATATTAATCACATTTGTGGTATTCATAGATTACATTCACAGTATTCATTCAATTATATATATATATATATATTTTAATTTTAAATGCTGAATGTCATTTATTGAAGAGGGGAGGAGGTCTTAAATACAGGCTTACAGCACAATGGGAGGACCCTGGAGGGCAGAAGTTCACTACTGATGTTTTACAATCTTGCTTCTAATCTGTTAACGCCCATTATTCAGGGTACCAGGCAAGGAACTTCCCTTAAGTATTCAGGAGGGTGGAACCTGGCAGGGAATTAGCATAGGGAGGATATCAAGATCAAGGTCAGCAAGCAAGGCAGCAGTTACCCAGAGCAGGGGCCAGGGCCCTACAGGTCCCCCTTTTATTCAAAAATGAGCTTCTGACTTGGGTTGCGTGGGACGTTAGCAGGTCACCTTACCCGTCATGGAGACGCCTGCCCAGGCCACACAGGTGCTCTGTCTTAGGTTAGTGAGTGCTCCCCAGGCATTACCCATCTCTGAATACTCATTATCATACAGGCTCAAACGTGTGTGAGCTGCAGAGTTAATTGCTGCCAAAGATCTCAAAGTGGCACTGGGCTTGCAATCTGTGTGTTCGATACAGAAAAGACCAACAGAGGTCTATCTCACCCATAGCCAGTAGGCTAAAGGCAACTGAGCCATTCCCTTCCTTAACGAGCCATATTGTACGTTGGTGTCCTTGTAAGATAGTATCCCAAAAGCAAATGGAACTTGAGTTTATAAATTTATAATTTTCAAAGCCAATCGAGATGTACATAACTACTGAATTAAATTTATCATGCCCAATAGAATGAGAGATTAACTAACTGTGGTAGCTACTTTTGTTGCCAGGGTCTCCATTGTGCTAGCTGTAGTAAGCAATTATGAAATGGTAATCCCAGAAAGAGTAGCAGTGGTGGGCACCATTGCTATAACGGCAACAGCGGCAGCAGCAATGTCACATTCTCTTCTGGATTGTGTGGACATCCACTGGCATGGATACAATTCCAGTAACATGTACCGCCAAGGCCCATTTTTCTTGATACCACTGGATTCTTAACGATAAGATCCTAGGACTCAGAATTCCCTTCTTGCAAATTTGAAACTCTTCCCAAAGACTTTTCTAAAGTGCCTCTCTTAACTTAGGAACTGGCCAGACATGAGTGTCTACCCATTCTTCTCACAGACAGCCAGTAAAACCATCATGGTACTTACAGACACATAGGTCCTTGGTGGGGATCAAGCTTAGTGCTGGAGTTTTTGCCTAATGAGTTCAATGTCCAACAAAAGGCACAAGTCCTAGATCCAGACTACCTAGGTCTCCTCTAAGCTATCCTGTCTACTAGAACAGATTTTATTCAAGCTTAACATCTATGTCTTAGTTTCCACATCTGCTAAACGAACAACTTCATAAACTATGAGAATGAATTAGGTTAATAAAGCACATTGTGTCTATTATTTCTTCATTACCTTTAATTAAGAAAATTTTATAGAGAATAACGAAAACACTGCACAGTTCCAATATTTACCATAGCATTTATATACCCCTGCATGGGGCAAGCACAGACAGGCACATCTGCAGACTCCCACCAACACCACTTTCTTCAACAGACAATGCTTATCACACCATGCCCAGACAATGAAATCCAGTTAACTCGTTGTCCCAGTTTGCAGTGTGTTTGCCATCAAAGTCCAGGGCACAGGGAGAACCTAGACACTCCAAATCCATCAGCCACTCCCAGTCAGTGTCAAGTACTGCCGTGGAACTTCAGAAACTGAGTGGACAGTAAAGCCTTCAACTCTGAAGTCTCAGGATTTAGCCAAAGAAAGTAGCAGAAAAGAAAAGAAACTAGAAAGTTGGAAGAAAAGAATACTTTTGTAGAAAACAAGTTGGACAGCCGAAAAGATTCACCAGTGCTCTATTATGTGAGATTCTGCATTTATATGAAAGTCACCCTAGCATAATCTGACAGCTGGTCAAAAGTCTATTAAAAAGGCTTCAGTTCTCAGATTCAGCTCTCCTACTTTCAGAAACCCATCCTAAGAACAGTACACACAAACATATGAAACTTCACAACATACTTAAAAATGAAAAGTAAGCTCCAGGAGTTCGGTAGGGATGTATAAACACATGGCACAAGCAGGCAGTGGCACAGCGGGACGCACCTTTGATCCCAGCACATGGCAGCAGAGGCAGGCGGATCTCTGGGTTTGAGGCCAGCCTGGTCTACAGAGCGAACTCCAGAGCAGCCAGGGTTCAGTTACACAGAGAAACCCTGTCTCGAAAAACCAAAAACCCAAACCAACCAAGCAAACAAAACCGTTGTATGTACAATATTGCATACAATTAACATTAAAGAAATTGAACATGTGCTGTTTAGAATGTATTAAAAGAAACAAAGTTTTAAACCCACATGAACCAAACAATAGAAGCTTACAAAGTAGATGTCTAAAAATTACCTTAAAAAAAAAAAAAAAGTCAGCCAGGCAATGCGGTTCATGCTTCTAATATGAACACCGTAAGGTTCTCAGGAGGAAGAATGCCTAGAGTTTGAGGCTAGCTTGATCTACATAACAAGTTCCAGGTCAGCCTGGGCTATGAACTCAAACCATCTGAAAAATCAAAGAGGGCTGGATTGATGGCTCAGTTGTTAAAGAACACTGTCTGCCCTTCCGGAGGACCTGGGTTCAGGTACCAGCACCCATGGGATGGCTTTCTTTAACTCCAGTTCCAGGGGCTCCAACACTCTCTGGCCTCCTCAGGCACCAAGTACAAACACTGTGCATACACATGCAGGAAAAACACTCATACACACAAAATTAAAATTTCAAATCTTAAAAAAAAAGTCAGTATTTTGTGCATCTTACATTTGTTTGTTTGTTTTTTCAAGACAGGGTTTCTCTGTGTAGTTTTGGTGCCTGTCCTGGATCTTGCTCTGTAGACCAGGCTGGCCTAGAACTCAAGAGATCTGCCTGGCTCTGCCTCACAGTGCTGGGATTAAAGGCGTGCGCCACCACGGCCTGGCTGCAACTTAGGTTTTAAAGTTAAAACTCACTCAAAAACTAGAGATGCTATTTTGGGATTAATATCAACAAAATATGCTAAATATGTGAATGTTCTAAAAAGGAAAATTTGAAGCCTAAAACAGATTTAAAATCTCTTTATTCCTCTATTCTTATTTCTGTGAATATCATGTCTGAAAATACTAGACTGGGACCTGATGACCTCACAGCCCACAAAAGGGTGGAAAGAGATAAAGAACCAAATCCATAAAATTATCCCCCCAAATACAAGAAACTACCATGGTCCTGAGCACTGGTAAATTCAATAAAATAATTTAGAGAAAATCTAGAAATAGATTTGTAATAGCCTCAGGTAATGCGGGTGACCGTTTCCAACCGTTCGAACACATTTTTCTCAAGAACTACTCTTTCTCTTTATATGTAACTGAATATGACCTTTCACCTTTATATGGTCTCATTCTTAATGGCTACTTAACCATAGTAGATTGGCTCAGGCCTTAGGGCAAATGTTACAGTACATTAAATTCACCAGCAGTATTGGAAGTTTCTTCTCCCTATTTATAAACCAAGCCCCAGGTTTTACTAGGAAAGAACCATTTATAGTCACAGGAATCTACTCTTAGTGTGTGCACAAAACTTCAGGTTATCAATGGAATATGGACTACACAAAAACAACTCACCTCCAGCAATTTTAAGAAAATCTTCACCTGTTGCTTTGTAAACCTAAGAAAATAAAGAGATGTTAAAATCATTTCTAAGCCAGCCATCATATGCGAGCAGTCAAGTGGAGAGGTCAAGGTGTCGGGCTGTGACACATACCTCGATGTACCGGGTCCCCATGTGATGTTTGTGCCTCTGCAGCGCTAGGTCTCTGTGCTCCTCACTTACAAACCTAACCAGTGCTTCTCCATTCCTCCGCCCCTGAGCATTCAGACAAAGTGCTGCGCCTCCCCTTTGAAAGAAACAGAGCAGATGGCAGGTAGGGAAAACAGCGAGGAGAAAGGACAGAAAAACCTGTACTCCTTCAGAGTTGAGCAAAACAAAGAAAACCAACTTGGCGATATTGAGTCCTTTGAAGAACCGTGCGATGTCTTGATCCGAAGACTGCCAGGGCAAACCTCGAGCCCTCACCACTGTGTTGTCATCAATGAGTTCCATCTTGCTGCTGTGAAGGAAACACAACTTAATGTTGCCTCGTTAACGCAAGGCAAGCTGCACGGCGACAGACGAGGCCTGAGCTTCATCTGGAGATCAGACTGACTTGCAACCCCAACTTCCTCTCTACCCTCGAAACTTGTCTGGAGACGGCGCAAAGAATTTGTTATGACACTAGAGAAAGATGGCTGTGTATGTCCCGTCAGCTAGCTCATCCAGGAATCCATCCACCAGCTGAGAAGCTGCTTCCTTGCCATACATTCAGAAGCCCGACCTAGAATGAAGGTTTCTTTGTCTTGGTTTTGTTGCTGTTTGGAGACAGCACTTCAATGAATCACCCTGGCTGACCTTGAACTTGAGAACTTCCTACCTCAGCCTTCCAAGTACTAACTAAGATTCCTACCTTGAGCCACCATACTGCGGTCAATCGGGGGTGGAGCTTCAGTTGTTTTTCACATGTATCGAGCACACATGTAGGAGTTAAATCCAGCTTGGCAGCAAGGATCAGAATAAAGCTACAATTAACCCACACTGGGCATGTGGTCAGAGGACTATTTAAGTGTCTCCCTCAGTAAGCTGGAGGGCCAGGCAGCACAGGTGTTTATGGAAACACTTGGGAGTCTCCACACCTTAGTGAGTCACTTGCAAATCACCCATTATTTTGACACCTTTTGATGTTCCGTCTTTCTCCTGTTCCTATTTTCAGTAATCCTAGGACATTTTCCAACTGAGTCACTTTCTCTAAACGAAATCAGCGCTAAAGTCTCTCCACTGACAAAGCTGTCAAAGTTTCTACTCATCACCAGGTGCCAGACAATCTCAGGACAGTGACTGACTGCCATAACCAAGACACCTTTGATCATAGAGATACCACTCCAGGCTCCTCCCTTGATGTCCACTGCCATAAAGCAGATAGTGATAGTACATATGAAACTTACCCCATGAATATTAAGAACACCTTTAAAGATCCATTTGTTATTTATGTGTATGTATGTGTGCCTACATGAATTTATGTGCACCACATGCCCTTGGAACTGGAGTTACAGGCAGTTGTGAATTGCCTGGTATGGACTCTTGGAACCAAACCTGAGGTCCTCCACAAGAGCAGTAAGAACTCTTAACTAATGAACCATCATCATTCCAGTCCCTCCAGAACTTTCCCAATCCTATGACTTTTCTTTAGAAAGGGCAGACAGATATGAAGACTAAAGTAAGAATCACAAACAGAGCATGTACCTAAGCCAATTAAAGTAAGTAAAGACGCCAACACTTTACTAAAATTTCTTTTTCTTTTTTTTTTTTTGGTTGTTGTTTTTGAGATGGGATGTAGTCCTGGCTGTCCTGGACCTCACTATGTAGACCAGGCTGGCCTCAAACTCCGAAATCCACCTGCCTCTGCCTCTTGAGTGCTGGGATTAAAGGTGTGCATCACAACCACTCAGCACAAAATTTTAACCTCAACCTACAAGCTTGCTTTAAGTAATAGATGACTTAACACTAAGAAATGGTAACTGGCAGGTTTAATAAAATTAGGAAAATCTATAAAGGGACTTAAATGTCATGAGCAAGAACAAATCAAAGGTTCAAATGAATAGTAAGTACTCAACCACTCACCATGTGCCACTTTCAAATTTGTAGTTTACTCTCTCTGGATCTGAAAATCTGTGATCTAAAAATGAGAATATACAGTCATCATTCTGGCTACTAGACAGCAAAGATGTGCAAAACAATCAAAAGTAAGACTAAAGGGATCAAGTCCCAGCACTACATAATCACTACAGTGATACTCACTGTAAGGCTCTGAGATCATTGCTAAAATTATGTTCCCCATGTCCTCCACCTGAGAGGCTCCGTATCGGGAGACGGAGTCATTCTTCTCAAAGTTGAGACCTGTGGGGCTAAGTTAAGGAAACACTGAGAGGTAAAGGCAGCAGTTAAACTCAAAAGGGAAGTTCTTTAGAAAGCTTAGCATGGCTGTTTCTGAGCAGCCAGGACTGCACCCGAAGTCCTGGTATCTCCCTCTCTGCCCTCTTGCAGCAAGTGTCCAATTAACCCTATCCCGGGGCATTACCAGTAAGAAGTTTGGTTTACTTAGGAAATAGCAAATACATGAAAACTGTGCGTTTAATGTCAAGTGACAAAACAGTTAAGTTAATTAGAATCTTTTTATCATTATACATACAAGGCAATGACCAGGTAACCTAAAGATATGATTGTCAGCCCAGAACAGGAGGTATAACTTGCAATTCACACTTGAGAATACTAGTGACATCATTTCCATGCTTTTACTCAGAACTTCCCTTCCAGAATACTTTTAAGAGCCCTAGGGGATAGCATATCTTCAATGGTAACACATAAAATCCAAGTTCTTCCACGGCAAATCTGAGAAATAATTCAAGCACCTGGGACGAGCAATGTCACGTGTTTTGACATGGTGACCTCACGGTGCCACCCAGGCTGGTCAGGACTCCAGGGCTCAAGCAATCCTCCTGATGCAGCCTCAGTGCTGAGTGCAGCTACATGCCATGGCCAAACCTAACGCTCCCTGACCATGCCAGCACTTTCTGGTAAACAGGAGTTGTCTTCCACATTTTGTGTTATGGATAAATCACAAATTTTTTTTAAAATATTGAAGTATTTTTAAAATTTGTATTACATTTTAATTATTTGTGCTGTGGTCCTTTGCTCTAAAAACTGGCATTCAGTGTGTGGTAGTGCTGGTGCCATAACCCACGTGTGACAATGAGGACAGCTGTGAGGGTGATTCTCCCCTTTTACCATGTGGCTCCCAGGGACTGAACTCGGGTCTTACCTGCTGAGCCATCTCGCTGGTCCAGAATACATTTTTAAAGATCTATTTACTTAATGTACACTGGTGCTTTGCCTATATATACTCTGCATGAGGGAGTCCGTTCCCCTGGAAGTGGAGTTACAGACAGTTGTAAGCTGCCATGTGGGTGCTGGGAATTGAACCCAGGTCCTCTGTAAGAGCAGCCATTGCTCTTAACCAGTGAGCCATCTCTCCAGACCCAGACTACATTTTTAACAGGAATCAAAGACGATACTGTGAGAATGCACCTATTCCCTAGAATGAAGGGACGCGTCTGTGTTGTGCGGAATAGAATGTTTCTTATTCCATACTGCTCCCTATTTGATATTTTTAAAAGCTTAAAAAGCATTTTTTAAAAAGAAGAGGAAAAAAGATACAATCCCTTATGGACTACTTAGGGAAAAGTAGATTACAAAATTCAATAACTTAGAGGCTAGTCAACCACAAGCACTTTTTTCCATCTCTTTAAAGTCATTCCCGCCCCTCAGCTTCCCCTTTTCTCGGTAGGGACAGTTACCAGGCCATGACTTAACCCCACTAAACTCCAGCTTATCTGTAAGCTGTGATAGCCTCAGCCTCCGGGCTTTGTGTAAAGATGGAGATAAAAAGGCGCAAAGCAGACATTTAATAACAGCATGCTCCCCTCCTTCACACACCCCAATGCCTACTCTCAACCATGATGACCACATATACCCCTAGGACTGAAAAAAACATGAAAATATTCACAGGACGACCGTCAGTCTCAATGGTAGACAGTTTTGCCTCTCCCTTTCCACTGTCTGGTGAGAAGATACACGTGTGAAGGACTAGAGAGTCAGTCCCAGGAGATGTTCAGGCAGATGACATCAGTCTACTCTAAAGGCTATCATCTGCAGGAGCTACCCCTGCCTATTTATGAATCCAAAAGATGAGAACACTAGGAAGGACAGCTGCCCTACGTCCTCAGGAGTCAGGAAAGACTATTGGGACCTTTAAAGAATCAAGGAATGCAAGCCAGCCCCACAGTACAAGTCTGGTGTCTCAAGCTCAGCACGCGCTTCACCACGTGTAGGCCATACAGTTCTTTGTTGGAAGGGCAGGGGTGAGGGGTTCTGTATACTGTGTGACTGGCAGCATCTTGTCATCTACCCTCCAGTTATGATATCTAAAAACAACACACATACACATACATACACACACACACACACAGGCTATTCTATTCAATTTTTTTTTTCAAGACAGGGTTTCTCTGTGTAGCCCTGGCTGTCCTGGAACTCGCTCTGTAGCCCAGGCTGGGCTTGAACTCAGAGATCCTCCTGCCTCTGCCTCCCGGGGGCTGGGATTTAACAAAAGCGTATGCCATCACTGCCTGGTCCTCTATTCAGTTTTTATTCATCATCATCTTTCTCTTCTATAATTGCACAAATGAGTTCCATAAAACACCCATCTCTCATCTTCTTTATTAGTTTAGCACAGAGGAACTAACACCCAGCACGAAGCCTTCCTTAGCTGCTCCAGGCCACAGCCAGCAACTCTGTCAGCTACTGTCCCCCGAGAAAACTGCTCTTCGATGGTTTTACACATTTCCCGAGTATGGACCTCACCTGAATCTCGTTCACTCATCCTTAAATTTAGCACTCTGGAGCAACACTGTAGCTATCTATGTCAGGGAAGTGATGAAATGGTAGTTGTTTCTACAGAGTGCTCACAACTACAATTTGCTGTAGCCTAGAGTCCAGGGTGCTGAAGATAAGGTGCTGAGTTCCTTCCCAAGGTCTGCTGCGGATTGCAGAGGCTGGCACCCCAGGATACTTCTGGACAGAGCTGTGGGCTGTCAACAGGCTGGGGTAGGCTATCAAGGACCCTCACCACACACCCACTTTCACCATGTATACAGAGGCCCCCTGACAAGACATGGATCTACATTTTTTTGTTTCACATACAGGTTTGACATTTCCTTTTCGTTTTGTTTTGTTTGTTTGAGACAAGTCTCACTGTGTGGTTCTGGCTGGTCTGGAACGTGCCAGTAGACCATGCTAGCTTGAACTCTCGATGCCTCTGCTTCCCGAATACTAGGATTAAAAAGACATGAGCCACAGTGTCAACTAGGTTTGACATTTTATAATCCTAGTTCTAGTGATTTTAGTCTTCCTTTTCATATTATGACTAAGCAAATCAAATATATATCTATAAATAATTCTATAGAAGCTAGGTGTTGAGTTTGAGACCAGCCTGGTCAACATAGCAAGTTCCAGAACAGCCAGGACTACATAGAGACCCTGTCTTGAAAGAAAAAATCTCTAGGTACATGACATATCAAATCATACTATAACTATTTAAAGGATTCCCACCAAAATATACATACCCACATGATGTGCACATGTATGTATATATTACACAGGTATAAATAAAGGCATTAAAACATCATTTGTGCCATCATTCCCCTTCCTTCACTTTTCACAACATTCCATCACCAGGTAGGGAAGCAACACCCACAAAATGAAGAACTAGGATTTAGAGATGGTCCCCAACTCAGTTTCTCCACGGTAGGTAACAGGACTGGATTATAATACAGCCACACTTTGCTGTACACACGTCCTTGCTCTAAGCTAAAAAGTTTGTTTAATTTGTTTATTTTGAGCAATACTTTGAGAAAAATAATTAAATTTATAGGAATAAGTCAAGGAAAGAGACCAAAATTAAAAATGCAAAGTCTCCTTTCTGTGTTGAAACAGATTTGTAGCTAAAGAATCACTTTACTAAATTCTTATTTTTAATTAAGACTATGTCAGGCTGTAGAGATGGCTCAGTGGTAAAGAACACATAGTGCTCTTCATGAGGACCTGAGTTCAAATCCCAGCACCCACCCACATCAGGTGGCTTCCAACTGCCTGTTGTTACAACTCCTCATATCTCTGACCTCTGTAGGCACTTGCGTTCATGTGCACATACCTCCCATACACATAATTAAAATAATAAAAATAAATCTTAAAAAAAAATATGTCACTGGTCTTTGGCTAATATGGTTCTATATAATATATCCCACCATATTTTCCTTGTGCCACCAGAGACCAGCAGCTAAAAGTCATAAAACTTTTACAAGTCACTGGACCTGCTTCATGCCCAAATCACCTCTTTACACATGTGTGTGCACACATACACACCGCTTAAATCTGCTCAATCTGTTTCCTTACCAGAATCGAAACACAAATAATAAAGGGGAGGTCTTTCTGGCTTGTCTTTTGTACACGCTAGGAAATGTCCTGCTGGCGAGTTCCATACCTGGCCCTAGGCGGGTTTATTTATTTATTTTTTGATGACTGGTTTTTATTTTTTATGTGCATTGGTGTTTTGCTTACATGTGTGTCTGTGTGAGGGTGTCAGCTCCCCTGGAACTGATGAGTTACAGATGGTTGTGAGCTGCCATGTGGGTGCTGGGAATTGAATCTGGGTCATCTGGAAGAGCAGCCAGGGCTCTTAACCGATGAACCATCTCTCTAGCTTTGGGATTGTTTCTAATGTTTTAGCAACAATACTTTCTTCCATCAAAGCCTATTATATTTTGAATTATTGCTTCACATCTGATCTCGAGAGAAGGGGAGATGAGCCTGTGCCTCCTGATTTCCTGCAGAACTAGTCACATCAGTTACTCACGGAGCCCTCAGGCAGCCACCACAGCACAGACAGGCTCAGCCAGCTTTACAACCAGAAATGCCAGGAGGGGATAAAGAGTCCAGCCTAGGACAGTGGGAACAAAACCCTACCTCTCAAGCTGTAATGAACAAGGTCCATCCACAGTAGGTGAGGCTGTGCCAGCAGCAGGAGCCTTCCTTTATCACCTTTGGTGAAATGGGCCGAGGGTCTAGCTCATCAAGCCATCTATACTAGCTTACTAAACGCATAACGTCTTTCCTGACTGCCGGGAAACGGACACTTTCAGTGCATTTACTTTCCACATGTAAACAACAACTTTCTCAAACTACTTCTTTAGTGTATACCTAAGACAATCACACATAAAACAGCATACGTTTCAAATCTCAGAATCACATCCCAGTAGAAACTGTGTATCAAAGCCCTGGGAGACTCATCAGAAGACAGTCTCCTTTCCTCCCTACTGTATTTATAGCATGGCACAATACTATGCTGCCAGACCTATTACAACACCTGTGGTAGGCACAAAGGCAGACAAACAGGCGCACACAGCAGGGCTGCACCAAGAACCAACATTTCCAGTGTAGGAAGGAGGTGAAGGACAAAGTAACAAGTGCTGTGTAAGCTTTTAAAAAACAGAATGCAGGGATGGAGAGACGGTTCAGAGGTTAAGAGTGAGAGCGCCTGCTGCTTGCTCTTCCAGGGAGCAGTTTGATTCCTGGCTCCCACATCGAGGCTCAACCCGCCCCCAGCTCCCCACCCCCACATAAAATAGATGCTACATAACAAGTTGGAGCATTTGGGGGGCACAGGGAGGAGGATCATAAGGTCTCCTCCACTATACAAGTGGAGGCAAGTTTGAGGGCAGCTGGGACTATGAGAGACTCACACACAACTAAAAGGACACTTGCTAAGGCAATGCTGGCCCACGCCTTTAATCCCAGTACCGGGAGGCAGAAGCAGGAGGATCTCTGAGTTTGAAGCCAGCCTGGTCTACAGGTCAAGTTCCAGGACAGCCAGGACTACACAGAGAAACCGTTTCAAAAAAGGAAAAACAAACAAACAAATAAGCAAAAAGGATACCACTGCAAACTACAAGTAGGAGCCACAACAGTAAACTTTCTTACACCAGAAATAAGCTGGGAAAAGAATTTAAAGTCTTAGTTTAACTCCAATTACTCTTTTTTTTTTAAATAATTTATTTATTTTTATTTATTTGTTTTGCCTGCATGCATGCCTGTGTGAGGGTGTCAGATCTTGGAGTTACAGACAGTAGTTAGCTGCCATGTAGGTGCTGGGAATTAAACCTGGGTCCTCCAGAAGAGCAGTCGGTGCTCTTAACCACTGAGCCATCACTCCAGCCCCAATTACTCTTTTCAAAGGGGAGAAGAACCCTAACAAATCCGACTTCCTGTAGGTATTAGTTAATGAAGGACCACGTAATGGAATTTCAAACAAATCTGATGAGTCAGATACACCACAGAAGCAGTAAGCTGTCGGTAGGCACCAGCCCCAGAAATGAATGTGGCAGCTCACGTACGTCTGTAATCTTAGCTGCTTGGAAGGCTAAGAGGCAGGCTCATGAGTCTGAAGCTACCTAGCACCACAGTGGAATAGCAACTCAAAAGCCACACAACAACAACACAAGACAGAAGAAAAGAGGCATATGTAAGAGTTGGAGGCTGTGAACTGTGGCACAGTGCTCGCCTGCCACCAAGACCCTGGGCTTAGGCCCCAGCATTGCAACAACCAGAACACAAATAAAAGATTTTTTTGTTTCCATTTTGTTTTGTTTTAGCTAGAATCTCATTCTGTAGCCCAGGTCATCCCAGAACAAACTATCCAGACCAGGCTGGCCACAGATCCTCAGAGATCCACTGGAACCTGACAGAAAGGCATTTATATGGAGTAAGCAAATTAGGAAGAGACTCTGTGAAAACAAAAACCAGGCCTTCTTTTTTGGAAGGGGTTTTCGAGACAGGGTTATTCTGTGTAGCTTTGGAGCCTGTCCTGGAACTCAGTCTGTAGCCCAGGCTGGCCTCGAACTCAGAGATCCGCCTGCCTCTGCCTCCGCCTCCCAAGTGTTGGGACTAAAGGTGTGCAGCACCACGCCCTTCTTTCTTTTAAATTTTCCTTCATTCCTGAATGCACTTTGGTTGGATCAAATCCACCCTCACATCACCCCTCTCTTAACTACATCAGAAGCAAAATATCCTTCTAGAATTGGTAAGTCACACCCAGTTAGCCCGTGCACCAGCGGGACAAGCAGTTATTGCTACTGCTTCACTCACAACAGACCACCAGCCTATGTATTAGCTAACTTGGCTCACACTGGGCTGACATGATGCCAAAGTTAATTCCTTCCCTCTCCAGCTAACAAAGTCAACTACCAGAGCACACCTGAACTGCACACTTGATCCTTTCATTCATTTTTATATAAAGAGGTACCTATAAGGAAAAGTTAGAGCTCTTTCCTCCATCTTTTAAGTTGGGTAGGGGTTTGTGGTAATTATAAAAGTCCTGTTCTATTAATCATAAAAATATCATGCAAAATTGAGCCATAAGCCGGGCAGTGGTGGCACACACCTTTAATTCCAGCACTTAGGAGGCAGAGACAGGCAGATCTCTATGTAAATTGGAGGCCAGCCTGGTCTACACAGCGAGTTCCACGACAGCCAAGGCTACACAGAGAAACCCTGTCTCAAAAAAACCAAAACCAACCAACCAAACAAACAAACAAAAAGTCATAATCACACAGTATTTACAAAAGGAACAAACAAGTTAACACAGCCATTTACCTGAACTGATGCTTTCAAAGCTCTTAGCCAGTGTCACACAGGGTCAAAACTTTAACTGTAAAGCAGTACAAGTAAGATTTCCAACCAATAAGGAAGTCCATTTCAAGTTGCTGGCAGCTCTGTTATCTCCTTTGATAAACCCAATAATCTGAGAGGAAAACAGTCACGGTGGCCAGGCACTGGATAATGTGGTGGCATGCACCATGGCATTATTCTTTGAACTCTTTCCTATTTTGATACAGATAAACTGAGGCTGATGAGTGCCAACAACTTAGCTCTAATACACGAGACTCCAGAGTTCATGTTCTTAAGCAATACGCTATGCCACTTTTTGTTTTCTGTCTTTTTGGTTTTTTTTTTTCCAAACCGGGTAGCTCTGGAGCCTGTCTTGGCTGGCACTCACTCTGTAGACCAAGCTGGCTTAGAACTCACAGAGATCTACCTGCCTCTGCCTCCTTAGTGCTGGGATTAAAGGTGTGTGCCACCATGGCCTGGCCAGCTATTTTAGTAAATGAATAAAAATCATTTATACAAATGGCTCTGTAATCAAAATGCCAATAGGAAGCAGCTAGTATTAGTTTCTCTGAGGGATCTCATATAATTTCTTAAAAAGACATTAAAAAAAAATGACGCACCAACCTATCATCACCCTTTCCTACCTCGCCTGATTAAATACATTGCAGTTCACAGTTCACCTGATAGATAAGGCTTTTCCAGACACCATCGTCTAACTCACAAACGGCTAGCACACCTACAGCTGGAATTACTCTGGACACCTAAGCCAAAGCTAGAAACAAAAACCTGAGGGGAAGTGCTGAAGGAACCAGAGCTACAACACAAAATCCCTGACCCTGCCTTTTCTCAAAGCAGCCATCCTTTCTGTTTACACAGACTGACAAGGGCCACAGAGCTTTCTTTTGGGAACATTCAACATAGAGAGGCAGGTTTAGGTCCCACAAGGGCAAATCTACAGAGTGGCTGCCCTCTCAAGACCCAGTTACAAGACATCACTACTTAAGCTTCCTTTTCCACTAGAAAATGACAATGCTGGGGCCGGGGCTGGGGCTGGGGCCGCCCCGGGGCTGGGGCCGGGGCTGGGGCTGGGGCCGGGGCTGGGGCTGGGGCCGGGGTTAGGGTAGAGGCAAGGGCTAAGTGGTAATACAACTGCACAGAAAAAGACAGCATTCTCCTTTTATTTCACCTTCCGTAAGTACCTTGAAAATTCACACATTCAAGCTCTACATTCTTTTTTTAAACTCAGTCTTTCTCTCTCTCTCTTTTTAGTATAGAAAACAAAGTGTTAACCACAAAACTGCATGGAGATAAAACAGTCATAGCTGTGCTATATACAACCCAGCAATCACAATTCTCGGTACTTAGCCCAAATGAATTAAAAATTTTTGTCTACCTACAATCATGTATTAAGCTTGTCACAACTGGGAATCAACGAAGTTTTTGGTAGGAGAGTGAATGAACTCTGGCATATCCCGACTAAAAGGAGACAAAGTATCAAACCATGGAAATACATGCAAGCACCTTAGACATGTCTTGTTGGATTTAAAAACAATGTAAAGACTATTGCTATTTTGACTACATTTTGACTATAAGACATCCTGGAAAAGTCAAAAGCACAGGGACATTAAAATGCTTAGAGAGGGAAGAACAGGTGAAGAGTTGGGTCTTAAGAACATGAAGTCTTCTCTAGTTCTCCAGTACTAGGTTTCCTGATGTTATATGGTGGAAAAAGCATTATATACCTTTAAAAACCCAAGAATGTCCAACACCAAAAGTGACCGCTAATGTAAACTGAGGATGATGTGTCAAAGGAGGTTCAGTAGGTTTTTTTGTTTGCTTTTTGTTTTTTGAGACATGCTTTCTCTGCGAAACAGTCCTGGCTGTCCTGGAACTCATTCTGTAGACCAGGCTAACCTCAAACTCATAGAGATCCCCCTGCCTCTCCCTCTCAAGTGCTGGGGTTAAAGGCATGCGCCACCACCGCCCAGCTAGGAGGTTTAGTTTTTTTGTTTTTAATAATTTATTTAACTTTATTTTATTTTTTGTTTTTGTTTTGGAGCTGAGGATCGAACCCAGGGCCTTGCCTAGCAAGTGCTCTACCACTGAGCTAAATCCCCTACCCTAACTTTATTTTATGTGCATTGGTGTGAAGGTATCAGGTCCCCTGGAAATGGAGGTACAGACAGTTGTGAGCTGCCATGTGGCTGCTGGGAACTGAACCCAGGTCCTCTGGAAGAACAACAACCAGTGCTCTTAACCACTGAGCCATCTTTCCAGCATACAAATCTGTATGCATGTGCCACAGACAGTAAGGAAAGGGTGGGGGATCATCAGCAACAGCTGATGCAGGACTGCCTAAGTTCCAAGCAAGCCTGAACTGTATAGCAAGTCCCCATTTCAAACTGAAGCAAAAACAAAACAGTGCCAGGAATTTACGTTTTAATTGGATAGAAAGTGAAGAAATACCCCCAACACAGTACTGACATTCCAAACAAATCCACATCTCTACACATGCCATTAAAAACAGCAACGAAATACACCAGCTGGCCAGGGTGGTGAGTACCTATAATCCCAGCACTTACAGAGGTGGAGGCAGGAAGATCAGGAGTTCAAGACCATCCTTAATGACATAGCAAGTTCTAGGTCAGCTTGGGCTACATGACACTGTCTCAAATGACTAAGATTTAAAATTGCACAGTAGGAAAAATTAAAAGTGTGTCAACCTACACACTCTGGCTACTAGTGGGACAAAGAAGATTACAAGAGCCAAGACTATCACTCGAAAAAACCATCAAATACATTTAATGACTATCTTCACATTTCCACCTTCAGGACAGTTTTAGTGGGTTAAAAGAACACAGCTCTTGGGCTCAGACTTGCTCGGACAGATGAACAAAGCGATATTAAGTTTCCTCTGACCTCTGAAGTTGGTTTGGCAGGCCTAGTCAGGGAAATTACCTATTTCTCTGAATACAAAGTTAGATTAATTGATCACAGCAGGAATGAAAAACAAAAACTATTGCTAAGAAAAATTAATAGCATTTCTAAAATGTTGGGGGGGGGGGGGGAAAAAAACATCAAAACATTGAATGTTAGAATCCTTTTTTTTTTTTTTTTTTTTAAAAGACAGGGTCTCAAATAGCCCAGGCTGGCCTGGAATTTGCTACATCACTGAGGATAACCTTGAACAGCTGATCCTCCTGCCTCTACCTGACAAGTGCTGGGATTACAGGTGTGACCCAACCCAGAGTACCATCTGCAGTAGGCACTCTACCAATGAGCTACACTTCAGCCTCTGAACAAGTTACATTTAAGAAAGAGAAGAAAATCCTGTCTTTGTTTTTAATCAAATGCATTGCTAAATGGCCATGAGTTCTACTTCCAATGTCAAGAACAATGCATGTAAGGAGGAAGTTCAGCTTGACTTAATCACAATTTATCCATTTACTATAGACAAATATTTCTGAGCTTTATCACTACTGCACTTGAAAAAGAACTGCCAACATATGCTTACAGAAGTAGGGTCAGGCTGGAGAGCTGGCTCAGCAGTTAAGAGCACTGGCTGCTCTTCCAGAGGACCTGAGTTCAATTCCCAGTGCCCATATGGCAGCTCACAACTGTCTGTAACTCCAGTTCTAAGGAATCTGACATTCTCACATTCATGCATAAAAATAAATAAATTATTTAAAAAATTAAATGGAAAAGTTAAAAATAAAAAAAAAAAATTAAATTAAAAAAAAAAGAAGTAGGGTCGGTGGGAACAGTAGACAAAATCACAGGTGCATTATGCTGCCCCCTCCCCAAAGGTCAGCAACTAAAATATAGCCCAGAGCAAGGAGCAACCCAAGTAACATTCCTTAAACGCCACCAAAGCCTCAACCTTACATAGGCCAAGACAGCTGGAAAAAGGGGGTGGGGGATTATGTTTTTTATCAAGACAAGATTTCTCTGAATTGTCAACTCTCTGAGAAAAATAAGAATGCCTACACAGAGGACCTCATGCATACAGCAATGGATATTTTACCAACATAATGAGAATACCACCAGGTAAAGGTTTCATTTTGGGGAGTGGAGGCGGAACCCAGGGCCTCTACGTGCTCTACCACTGAGCTATATCCAGCCTTGATTATTTTCTAGTTACTTTTATTTTCTATTTTATAGAAATTTTCTATTTGCATCAAATAGTTTAGCATTTTGCTAGCACTGAATTGTATGTGTATGTTTGTACCCTAACTCCCATGGTGACTATCTGGAGGTAAGATCTTCAGAGAGTAAAAAAACTGTTATGATCTTGTTAAGACTGAACAAGAGTGGGGTGCACGCCTTTAATACCAGCACTCAGGAGGGAGGCAGAGACAGGAGGATCTCTGTGAGTTCAAGGCCAGCCTGGATGGATTCTAACATTAAATGTTTTGGTTAATGTTTGTGTTGTTCCCCCCTCTAACATTTTAGAAATGCTGGCCTCTTATAAATCAATTTCCAGGAAAACCAGGGCTGTTACACAGAGAAACCCTGTGGGGAGTGGGGGTGGGGAGGGAATGAGGTTTTAGTTATTGAAAACAATTAGAAAGTTTAAGCAATATACAGTTTAGGTGGTGCACTCCTGAAATCCCAGCACTCAGGAGGCGGAGGCAGAGGATCCCATTCTGACGACTTATGAAAGAAAAGGGAAGGAGGATGACAATGAACACCAGCAGCCTCACAATCCTAAAAATCACCTAAACTGGACTTCAGGAGGATGCTCCAAGCGGCTCATTAAAAAAACAAATCTGCATGTCTATTAATATTTTTAAAAAGATTTTGAAATTTATTTGTTTTATGTGTATGTGTAATGTCTGCAATATATATGCATACCTTGTAGGTGCCTGGTACCCACAGAGGCCAGAAGAGGGTGCCTAATACCCTGAATCGAGAGTTACAGAAGGCTGTGAGCCATCCCATGTGGATGCTCAGAACTCAAGCAAGAGCTCTTAAGTGCAGAGCCATCTCTCTAGCACCCCACAACCCCCAAAAGTGGCTTTCAAGGAGCAACCTACTTATTAGCACATTAAAAAGATTCCAGATGCAAGACAATGGGTCATTCATGATATAAGATTTCTAAGCATTAAAACTTAATTTAACAATATGTAAAGTGTTCAATAAACCTATTTGTGTAGCCAGGTGGCATACACCTTTATCTCAGCACTTGAGGGGGCAGAGAAAGGCGGATCTCTGCTCTACATAGTGAGTTCTAGGGCAGCCAGAACTACTTAGTGAGATCCTGTCTTGAAAATAAATAAAATCAAAATAAATAAATAAATAAACCCCACTATATTTGTAAGTAAATACTTTGGGGACAATCCATTCCCCTCCCTCAGTTTTTTGAGACAGTCTCACCATGTATCTCTAGCTGGCTTCAAACTCACAGGTGTATACAACTGCCTCTGCCTCCTGAGTGTTGGGATGAAAGGTGTGTGCACCACATCTGGCTTAGCCCCTGTTTTATCATGCACCCAAACATCTTACTGTGATCACAAGATCTGGCTGGTATATACTTGAAACAGGTATAGTCTAAAAGGCACCCAGTACCTCAAAACAAAATCTTATCTACTGTAAAGAAGCCAAAATAGACCCCAAGACCAAAGCAATCAAGCCCAAGTGGCTTTGGAATCTCTAGACAGTGTGAAGTCTTCCTATTTTATCTAACTCATCATATATCTTTGTGTGTATATCTTTACACACGCATGCATACAAGCAAGCAAGCATACACACGCACACACACCCTATATATGATACACTCACGTATTTATTACCAGAAATGCAACCACCTCATATAAACTTGGAAACCATGTAACTGCTCACTTTCAGTCATGACCACTCTAAAAGACGCCTATAGTTTATTTTGTTACTTCCTCCTGGCACACATAGTATATTGACACAGTTTGGACAGGAACAATTTTATCCACACACTGACAAAGTGTAACGCATTTTCCTTGAGCCAGGTGCAGTAGTTAATGCCTTCAAGGCAGCACTGGGGAGGCGTGAGGCAGGAGGATGCCACATGCTCAAAGGCAGCCTCCCTTCAGGCCATAACAAGACTTTTCTCCAAAAAAACAAAAGTCTCAAAAAAAAAAAAAAAAAAAAAAAAAAAAAAACAAATAACAACAAAAAAAGAAAAGCATGGGGTGGGGGTACAAACCCTTAAACACATTAAAGGATACTCTCCACCATCGCCGCTACGTCCAGCTTGTCGATATCAGGTGAGCCGGGGCAACATTTCTTGAATTCTTTTCGAAGATCAAAAAAGGAATAGAAGCATTCAGGTAGTAATACATTCTGAGGGAGGATAAGGCAGAGGCTGTTAACTAGGTGAATCTGGTCCACATTTCTCTAATAACTAGGAACCTAACAATGGAATATAGTACATTTACCACAATTTTTAGAAATATAAAACTCAGTGTGGAATGGCTCCATTTTTAATGCTCGATCATAATACTGAATTAGATCCTGCAGCAATTTCACAAAGTCACCTCACTGTAATGGAATGGATAACAGTGTCACAGTCCACTGTGCCTTCTAATCAAACCATTTTTGTTTTTCTCTTGTTTTGTTTTGGAGACAGGGTTTCTCTGTGTAGCGTAGGCTCTCTTGGAACTCACTCTGTAGACCAGGCTGGCCTCGAACTCAGAGATCCTACTGCCTCTGCCTCCCGAGTGCTGGGATTAAGGCGTGTGCCACCACAAGCCATTTTTTTTAAAATTTTAATTTAGTTTTATGTGTATATGTGTATTTGCCTGCATATGCACCAGATGGGTGGGTTCTCACGAAAGTCAGAAGAGGTTGTCAGAACCTCTGACACAGGAGCTGCAGGAACTGATGGTCAGATGTGAGGGTCAGGAACTGACCAGATCCCTGCTAAGCAATGAACCACTGCCCACCCTATCAAACCCTTTCTGAAGCTATGACATATGTGGACTAAAGTGCTGTTATTTTTCAGGTCACAGTAGACTTTTTCTAGCTGTTATCATTTTGGACCATCTGTGTTTTCAGGTATCATTTTTTCCCAGAAAAATTTAGATAAGATTAAGTGGTAAGACTGTGTAGTTCTAACTACTGTTAAGTCCCAGTAATATGTACATTTGTTATTAAACATGGCTAGGAGTAGTAAATTCCCTACTCTTTGCAAAAGATTACTTCTGTGCCAAATTACAGTCCCATATTAGTTTTTGCCCCTTGTTCTGGCTCTTCCTGAGAATTCGAATTAATTTTAAAAATATGTATCCCAGGGACTGAAGAGAGGACTCTGGTTAAAGCACTTTCAATCCCCAGCACTCACATGGTGACTCAATCACCTGTCTCTTCAGGACTGGAAATCTGACACTCTCTTCTGACCTCCACAGGCACGCATGCACATGCCACACACAATCCATGCAGGCAAAACACCAATACATATAAAAAAATAAAATAATCTTCAACCAACCAACCAACCAACCACAGGCTGGTCAGGTGGCTCAGTGGGTAAGGAGCTTAAGCCTGATGGTGAGTATGACCCCTGAAACAACCCACATAACAGTGGCAGGAGAGAATGGATTCCAGGTTATCCGACCTCAACATGTGAATGTGGCATGCTAGCAACACACATACACACACACACACACGCTCAGTAAAAAAACATTTAAAACAAAAAGGCACACAAGTAGACAAGGTAGTCAAAGTACACATAATTCTGGAAGCTGGAGAACTGTGAGACCATGCTCAGCCTGAGTCATATACTAAGACTGTCTCACAAAAGCCAAGGGTGATAGAGTGCCTCCGTACCATGTGCAAGGTTCAACACTCAGAGGTTCAATTCCCAGCCACAGATCAAATAGAAAAGGAACTTTAAGTCAAAGCAAAGGAGAAAGTTACCTCCTGTTCTTAGCTCTGAACACCACTCTTGTGGCTAGTAAAGGTCACTGTGCAGATAAATAAATATTACACCACTGGTTAAGGTTTTTTGTTAATTTAAGACAGAGTCTCCTTGTATTATCCCTGGCTGACCTCAAACTCAAGGATGGGCAAGCCTTGAACTTTCTTTTTCTTTTTCTTTTTTTTTAGTTTTTGGAGAAAAGGTCTCTCTCCACAGCCCTGGCAGTCCTGAACTCATGACCAGACTGGCCTCAAACTCAGAGATCCACCTGCCTCTGCCTCCTGAGTTCTGGGACTACAGGCGTGTACCACCACGCCTGGTTAAGTCTTGAACTTCTGACTGACATCCCCTGCCACCCCCCTTGAATGTGCCTCCACACCTAGTTTTATGCAGGCTGGGGGGATAAACCCAGAATGCCAGACACACACTATTAGCTGAGGTAAATCCTCAGCCCTGAAGGGTAATTCTGGGCTGCTGCTTTTTGTTTGGAACCTACTATATGACCCCAGGCTGGCTTTGAACTCATATCCTGGCTCAGCTTCAAGGGCACTGTTGTTAGAGGTATGGATCACCATTCCCGAATAAAAATTTTTTTTACAAGGCAGAATTCAGATTTCCCCCCTTTTTTACATTATTTGCTGGGTAGAGCACACACATGTCAATGCATGAATGTGGATTCTAGTCAGCGTGATTTTCTCATACTGTATCTGAAATCAGCATCATCGAACTGCAGTAACTATGTGAAGCATGAATCCTCACAAGGTCCTATGCTCATGATCATCTACAGCACTAACTCACACAACAGGAAAACATCAGTTTAAATCACTATTCCCATCTGAAATACTTAGCACTTTATTTAGTGTTTATAAAGGTATTGACATTACACTAAATTATAAAGCAAAATAAACAAGTTTGTATAATATAAATGCTATTGCAAAAATAATGCTTCCCCACAGAATTCTAGAGAATATATAGTATTTGAATGTTAGGGAAATTTTTTCATCTTTTGTTTTCTGTGTAGCAAGTTATTTTCTCTCATGTTTTGCCATTTTGCGTGTAAAGGAATATATATAATTTTTATTACAACACTATTTTTATAGAAATGGCTCAGGAAACTACCATGATTTTCTCTAGAAGTTTTCTTCCCTTCAAAGCAATCCATCTAAAAAATGACAGAAGAAACTACGCTGGGAACAGTGGCCCTTACCTGCAACCCAGCAGTGACGAAATAAGGTAAGAGGCTCTTGAGTAAGAAGCCATCCTACACTGTATTCACTGACAGGCTGGCCTGGGCTATCACCATCCCAAAACCTGGGAGGGGGTAAACTATTGTAAAAAGCTTTTGCCAATAGTGAAAGAATTCAGGAATTAAGTCTTGGCCCTTCATCTATGACTTGGGGGTTGGAGGGGTATCCTCCTTTGTACTTGAGTCAATGACTACTGGTGTGCCATTCCCTAACATCAGCTGGTTACTAGATTCCTAGAAAAGGAGTGATCAACCTTGAAGATGGAGGACCTGGGCTCATCCTACAGACTTCCCAATTATACATTTAACTAACTTACCAGCTTTCCCTGCTTCAGAGAAGGAAGACAAAGAAGTCTGGACCAGCTGTGCCTGCCTGCGTCTATTTCAATCTACCAACTTTCTTAGCCTCACACAATCTTTTCAACCTCAGTGCCTGCCTAGTTGCATCCACAACTAATCAACTGTTAACAGAAACTACATTGGCACAAATCGGCTATACTGGGTGAGTTATCTATGCTCCTCACTGTCCTACCAAAATACTCTTCCCAGGAGAGAAACAGTACATCCAGGGTAAGACTCAATTTTCTTATTGCATGGTCTTTTACACATGAGAACAGTCAGTAAAGGTAACCCCACCGATAAAGATTTCAGTGCACCACTGTAATCCCAGCACACAGATGAGGCAGGGGTACCATGAATTTGAGGCTAGCCAGAGTGGGTTCCAGAGTGAGACCATCTCAAAAAATCCACACATTTACAGAAACAAACAAAAATTTTAAAATTTGGTTTTCAACACTTACTTCAAATCAAAGGGAAGTGATCTAAAATGCTATTTTACTGTTACATTGGTAACTGTTATCTAAGCAATCTTAAACAAAAATATTTAGAAGTTTAGGAGGTTTTTGATTCTCTTTCAAGGATAAAGCATTTCACATAAATTACCACAATGCTGGAAAATACTAGTCTTTTCTACTTTAAGTGACAAAAATTCAAACCTTCTATTAGCTTTGGAAAATGGTGTAAATCATCGAAGGATACCTATAAAATTACTGCAATCCCAGACATCTCTATGAAAATTACACACATTTTTCAATTGTGGTAAAACATACATAATGCTAAATCTACCGTGTTAACCCCTTTTAAGCTCCAGCACCAAGCTACGTGCTCAGCCTCCAGTTTTATTCCTTCCAAGTACAACTATCACCACCATCCTCTTGATTCAGAACACGTTTCTCTCTCCAAAACGAAAATCTGCACCATTAAACAGTAAATCCCCGCTTGCACGTCTTTAAAAGTAGAATAATTTGGATGCCGTTTTAAAAAGGCTCCAGTCAACCCCCAAAGTACAGCTGTTTTTTCCAGAAGCCAGAATCAACAGATTTGGATAAACCACCTGGTTTTGTTTTTGTTTGTTTCCAAATTCCTTAAGTCACCCCGCAGAGAACATCCACCTTTCCAGAAGCCCTGCTCTTACCTTCTTGGAAGCCTCGGGATGCAAGATCTGCCTGACATGAAGCTGCCCATCGGTACACAAACAGAAGGAAGTCCCTACCCCAATATTCAGTTCATTGCTCACTGACTGGTTAAACTGTAAAAACAAGAGACACACGAGGGATGCAACGAAAGCAGAATTCACAAGCATGTCAAAGCGGCCAAACTTGAAGATAACCCGAGAAAAATCGTCCCGGGGACTCTGAAGCCGGACAAGGTCAGTATCACAAAGACCACCCCCCACCTTTTCCCACGAATCTGCCTCTTTCCCCTAGGCAAGGAAGCTTTCCAACCCATCTGCATTTTTTTTTTGCTGGGGAGAAGTGGATGTCACTCCCCAGCAGCCCTTATATTGAGGATGAGACTGATCAGAGGTCTCTTTTAACAGGTTGCCTTCAGATTACATCATTCCATAGTGCTGGTTTTTAAATGTTTGCATGTTCCAGGTTTCAGGCACCCGTTTCCAATAAACAAGCGGGGTAAGGAATAAGCAGAACGCTGTAAGGTGGGTAACACGTCTTAGTAAATCCTCTAGAAATAACTTACTCCTTTAATAGGAAACTCCTGCGCTAGGGCAGAGCCTGGGAGAGCTTTGAGCATACATCGCTGCACAGGTGTTGAGACCCGCCCTATCCCGGATTCTAGCAACCGTCAGCACCGACAGCAGCCAGTTTTTAGGTCACCTCAATTCCAACAGGGGATCCCGCCAGCTCCACGGTGACCCAACAGGCAGCCCCACAGGTTCGCACTTGCAACCCCTCCCTGGGATCCCAATCAAGGCACTTAAGAAGTAATGAGGAAGCCGAGCCTTTGGAAACTGAGACTTCAGGCTGAGATCAGGCAGGCGCTCAGGTGCTAGAACCAGCGCGGCATGATTGATGGTCTGCCCCTCTACACAGCTGGGCTGCAGACCCAGACCCACTAGGGACTGAGCCTGGAGCTCCGGGAGCCAGTACTCAAGACCTGGCTGGGGTAAAACGCGAAAGATTCTCCCGCCCAAAGAACTCCTCAGGAGGCAACTGGAACTCAGCGCATTTCTATCCCAAGACCCTGGGGGCCGGGAGGCCAAGCA
>CABHPP010126646.1:28970-55652 GCA_902168425.1 Peromyscus attwateri | reverse complement strand
ACACACACACACACACACACACACACACACACACACACACACACTTCAAGTTCCCATTGTTTCATGTGTGAAAGATGGAGTTTTGTATGTAGAAACATTAATTTTTTAAATTCTTTGACTGTAGTAAGTTTGAGTGTGCAAAGCAAAGATTTATTTCTCCTTGATACCTGCTATCTCTTTTAAAAATTATTGTGTATGTATAGATATAAAATGTAAAATATATTATGTATGGGGGGTGTGCCATGGTATATTTGTGGAGGTCAGAGGACAACTTCCATGAGTCAGTTTTCTCCTGTCACTGTGGGCTCTGGAGCTGGAACCCAGGTGGAAGCTTCTGTGGTAAGCGCTTTTACTTACTGACCGGTTCGCTGGCCCCTCCCTCTTTCTAGTGTTAACCGCTGTCTTGCTGCAGACAGTGCTGTAGACCCTTGGTCAAAGTGGGCCTCTTCAGTCTCTGGAACAAGCCTGCTCAAGAGCTAGGGCAGTGCCCTGGACTGTGGGGACAAGTGACCAAAGTATAGTGATCATAGGGTGACTTGGCGTGAGTGGAGATGGGAAATCTGACCCCTTCTATAATTTCTGTACATTTCTATTTAGTGGTGTGTGTGTGTGTGTGTGTGTGTGTGTGTGTGTGTGTGTGTGGTGTGTATGTGTGGTGTGTGTGTGTGTGTGTGTGTGTGTGTGTGTGTGTGTGTGTGCCTAGCATGCATGCATGTGGAGATTAGAGGGCAACTCTTCCAGAGTTGGTTCTCACCCTCTGTCATGTGGATCCTGGGATTGAACTCAGGTCCTATGCTTGGCATCAAGTCTCTACCTACTAAGCCACCTCAGCCCTTCCTTTTGTTTTCTTTCAGAATTAAAACTAGGAACCAATAGATAAATAAATAAGTAAAGTCAACAGGCAATCCCCCAATTCTTTTTTAACCATTTTTGAGTCACAGACAAGTTTTTTATTATTCTTAAATAGAAAAATAAAAAGAAACAGGAATATTGCTAGTAAGTTTTTCATTTCATCTAATATTTAAAAAAAACAAGAAGTCTTGATTTCTGGAGAGCTCTCTTTTTGTCCTTTAGTAGCTTATTTATTACTTTTTTTAGTATATAGTATAAAATGATGGGTTTCATCATTACTTTTAGTTTTTATTTTATTTTTTAGTCTATAGTATAAAATGATGTGTTTCATTATCACTTTCAGTTTTCTTTCTCTCTTCCTTTCTTTTTTCTCCCTGGTTGACTAGAAACTCACTGCAGTCAAGGCTCACACTTCCATACAGGTGTGGGCTACCCCAACCAGCCCGTGACACTTCATATATATCATCACTGTATGTCATCACCTTGTTCATATCTATGCTCTCCCATTGCACAGATAACTTTTTAGCATGGGTAGGTGAAAATTCCTTTGGTGTTTCTTTCTCTCCCTGAATGGGCAATAGATGTCATTTTCAACATCTATTGACTCCCCCGTGAGAATCAACTCAAGGGACCATGGGCCAGGAAGCCTTTCCCTGGAAACTCGAACAGCAGACTGTGTAATGTCTCAAACCAGGGAGTTTCTGGGCCTAGACCGTACTCCAAGCATCACACATGTTCAGCCTATTCAAGCGTCAGTGACACAGACCCCGAGGGATCCCACCAGCTGTGCTATTGACCATGTCCTCCTGCCTGTAACTGGCCATCGCTGTGGGTTGCGGAGACATTCTGGAAGCCCTGTCAGCAGGCTGAACACGGAGTCTCTCAGCACAGACGCTGAAGAGTAGGCAGAAACCAAGGAGTTTCTCGTTCATAGTCCTGGGGCTTTTCATTCTTGGGAACAGTAGGCAGGGGCTGGGCTTACTTTCTCCCTAGTCACAAAGGCTTACAGATTTCTTTGCTTATCTCGACTTTCCAGTTGCAGCAGAATTTGGAAGAGGCTTGTGCACTGTCCCTTTGGTGGAGGGCTGGAGAGGTAGAGTTTGCAGTAGCTGGGACCTGGGAACAGCTGGCTCAGCTTTATGCAATGACTTCTGACTTCTAATTAGAGTTTCCCAGCTTTAGGAGCTTTTCCCCTTGGGTCAGGAAACTAGGACACCGCACAGTTCAAAACTGTGCCCATGTGGGATCCCAGTACGGAAGTTGGGTATGGAGCAAGAGCCTCAGCGACCTGGTCACGCTGGGAGCCATGGCACTCCCAGAAGGCTGTGGAGAAGTGGCTGACCCAGGTTGAGGAGTCCATAGAGACAGCTGGTGGGTCTGGAGCCACTCACTCACAACAGATTAGAAGGGCCAGGAAGTTCCTTGGGTCTCAAATGGAGTGTATGCTGTAGGTCTGGGCACAGGGAAGCACCGTGACGTGCCCAGACCAAAGTCAACACCTCAGGTTCAGTACTTAACAGTGCCCAAAGGAAAGAGTTCCTAATGATTGGGCCTTCATTTCTTCTGGTGGTCTATACTAGGCTATCTGGAGAGACTAGGAGGTGACAAGGAGAGAGAGCCCTTTGAGGAGCTATTGGCCTGGGTCTCAGTTTTGGGTAGTGACTCTGGCCTGGCTACCTGCCTGTCCTCTGTCTCCCTTCCTCTCTGGCCCCTTTGGCTCTTAGCAGGAATGCCCACGTGCATGTCTCTGCTGGGATGAGCAGTCCTGCAGGTCAGAAGTCAGGGAAGGAGCCCCTAGGCGCCATCACAAAGCTACAGCACACTCTCTTCTGCTAAGTTCTTACTGAAGAAGCCAGCTCTCTACCACATTGTAAAACCCATTCTTTTTCTCGAGTCCTCTGGGAATTTATGAATAATTAATTGGTTGAACCAGAACTTTGTAATAGGTGAATAGTATAAACGTGTCTGTCTTAATTCACCTAAAAGGAGCCTTAACAGGGTCATTTCCTACAAGCCTTTACTAATTATATTTTTTTTCACCAGTTAATTAAAACAAGCTGTGAAACTTGCTTCCCTCAGATTGCAAACAGGGACTGCACTACAAAGGCTCAGGGACCCTTGTCCTCTTGGGGCTCTCATTCTGACCTGAACGACAGAAAGTAAGCCAGTAGGGTCCTGCAAGGAGCAGCTCTGGCTTCTAACACCTGTGGAAGGTGACCTCAGGGTGGCTTCACACCAGAGGTGTGATGCACATGGCGCTGTGGAAACATTTAGCTAGCCTGGTGAATTCGTGGACATAGATTCAGTAACATATCCAGTTATCCGTGAGTTCCCAGGCTTCACTCAGGGTTTACATGCAGATGTATGCTTGTGACTAGAGACACTAGTGTCATAGGTGGGGGAGGGGGCACATGTTCAGGAGTTCTGGGAACTGCCTGAAATTAAAAAAAAAAAAAAAAAAAAAAAGGTTCAGACCAGGCAGTGGAGGCACACATCTTTAATCCCAGCACTTGCGAAGCAGAGGCAGGCGGATCTCTGTGAGTATGAGGACAGCCTGGTCTACAGAATGAGTTCCAGGACAGCCAGGGCTACACAGAGAAACCCTGTCTCAAACAACAACAACAACAAAAACAAAAATGTGTGAGTGTGTGTGTGTGTGTGTGTGTGGTGTGTGTGTGTGTGTGGTGTGTGTGTGTGTGTGTGTGTGAGTGTGTGTGTGTGGTGTGTGTGTGTGTGTGGGGTGTGTGTGTGTGTGTGTGTGTGTGTGTGTGTGTGTGGTGTGTGTATGAGCCTCCTGAGTCACTAAGATTACAAGCCTGTGCCACTAGGCCCAACTGATGTCTTAGTCTGAAAGGACATAGGCACTTTCGGAAATATTGTTCAACCCCCAAACATCTCTTGGTGAAATCACCAAACTTTAAAGAGTTCAGCGGGGTGGTGGTGGCGCACGCCTTTAATCCCAGCACTCGGGAGGCAGAAGCAGGCGGATCTTTGTGAGTTCGAGGCCAGCCTGGTCTACAGAGCTAGGTCCAGGAAAGGTGCAAAGCTACACAGAGAAACCCTGTCTCGAAAAACCAAAAAAATAAAATAAATTAAATAAATAAATAAAAAAAAAGAATGAGTTCTTGTTTAATCTAGCACAGTGGTTCTCAACCTTCCTAAGGCTGTGGCCCTTTAATACACTTCTTCAGGTTGTGGTGACCTCCACTCATACAATTATTTTCATTGCTACTTCATAACTAATTTTGGCACTGTTATGAATTATAACGTAAATATCTGATATGAAACCCCTGTCAAAGGGCCATTGGACCCCCAAAAGGTTGTGACCTACAGGTTGAGAAGCGCTGGTCTAGAGGGAGAAGGTTAACACATAAAAAAGGAGAATGTCAGGTTGACCCAGCGTTCTCCTCCACAGGAACAGAAAGCAGCAGCCCAGCTGTCCAGTTCAAGGAAGGAAAGTGTGGACTCAGAATTTATGTCCAGCTAAGCTGTTGTTCAAGCTCAAGATCACAAAGATATGGCCAAACATTCAAGGACTCAGAAAATGTGATCCCCGTGAACTCTTTTTGTATGAATGAATGAATGAATGAATGAATGAATGAATGAATGGCTCTTTCTAGAGATAAACTCTGCAGGCATCAGTGATAAACCTATGGCATAGTAGTCCTTAGGCTAAGCAGATTGTATTCACCACTCACCAGCCTATAGCCAAGCTGTCATTCACACAACGTCTGTCACAGGGCCATGGAGCAAGAGACGTTCGGCCTTCAAAGCTAGATGGAGCTTATAGTAGTTGACGCTTTCTGTTTCCCACATACAGATGGGGAAAGCTACAAGAGATGGGGGAAGGGATGGACAGAGGGGTGCAGAATGGGACTCAGGGAAGGTCAAAGGTAAACACTCCATGACCCACTACTGTATGCCTTCTGGGTTCTTTCTAGCAGGGAATGAATTTGGCTTGAAGTGTATCTGGCCGAGTTCTGAGTGAGACCCTCTCTAAGATGGGGATCACTGGAGATGTGTCTAAGGGTTTGGTTTTGTCCCATATCATAAAGTCCATGACCTTCGTGTCTGATTGAAGGCAATGGCATTTCCCACTATACTTCCTGTCTTAGTCGGTGTTCTATTACTATAAAGAGACACCCAGTGACGTATTTCCTCCAACAAGGCCACACCTCCCAATCCATCTCTTAGAGAAGCTCCCTGATGACTAAACATCAAATATATGAGCCTATGGGGGGCATTCTTCTTCAAACCACCACACTTCTGGCTTCTGAAGGTACTGCATTCAACACACACACACACACACACACACACACACACACATATACACACACACACACACACACACACACACACACACTCCTACCTAAAAATGCAGTCTTAAAAAAAAAAAAAAAAAGACTGGTAATTGGGCGTCTCAGCGGTGGCGTCTAAACTAGGGCACATGTTGGGTAGGAGGTGGGACAAAGTAGAAAATATGAAAACTATTTATGTCTCCTCACCTCTCTTTTTCTAGCCCAGGCTAGTCTCAAGTTGCGGATGTAGCTAAGGATGACCTTGAACTCCTGATCCTCCTGCCTCCACCCACAGAGTGCTGAGGTTACAGGCACGCACCACCAGCGGAGCTACGTGCTGAGTTCTCTTATGTTTATTTTCTACCAATCATCCTTTAAAACCTTTCTGGGGGGGCATTTTATCAGTAGTCTAAGTGCATGTAGTTGTAGATAAATATTCATGTGTTGGGAGTGCAAAAACATATTTTATTGACAGGATCACATGATTTTTAAAAAAGGCAGGAGGCCACTCACAGGCCTGCAGACTGAGTAAAGGGGTTCCTTGTGTGGAAACTGGAATCCATTCCAGAGGAAGGAACTCCAGAACCCAGGAGTCCACCATTGCACTGAACAGAGAGACCAAGGATGGCCCCCAAGGTGGGGGTCCTCCCAGAGTGTTTGCCCAGCTGTGATTGCCCATTACTGAAAGGTCAGCCATGAATTTTTGAACACCTTATTTTGAAGCTGTGAGGTTTTTCTAGCTGCCCCGACTTACAGAGAGTTTCCTAATGGTCCCTCCCATCTTGACGAACAGAGAGAACTTATTAATATGAGTCATTTCTCTTTCAAATGTCAACTGGAGGCGGTGGGGGGCATGCTCTAGATGCTGCCATGTGAGCCCACAGCATGGTTTTCACCCTGGCTCCATTCTTCTCTGCATTTCCTTCCTGTAGACTCCAGCCCTAGCAGGTCCTTGCTGACCACAGTATCCAGAGCAGCTTCTGGCTGCTTCCCATCATGGACCAGGCAGCCACTCCCTTCCAGTTGCCCTGCTGGGACCCGGTCTGCAGCATCTTTCAGTCACTAGAGTGAATTAGTTTTTTGCTTCCAACCAACACACTGTGGATTATGTCTCCCAGCAGTGGTATGCACGGGACAGAAAGCCTCAGAGCTTCTTAGGGCTGGGGAGGGACAGGCAGCCTATTCGGCTTTGAAACCTTCCTGGAAGGCAGGGGGTTCCTTCCTGCCTTGGCAAACAGGATTGGGTTAAAATTATTTGTGAATAGTTAATAGCCCTAAATGTTGAAAGGAAGGAAAGCTGGTAGAGATGGAACGTTTTCGTATCCTTGGCCTTTCTTTACCATCTTGAAAATGCATTGATCTGTTGGAGCTGGAAGGATGGCTCAGTGGTTAAGAGCACTTGGTGCTCTTGCAGAGGACTTGGGTTTCATTCCCAGTACACACATCATGGCCCACGACCATCCTTAACTCCACTTCTGGAAGAGCTGATGCCCTCTCCTGGCCTCCTTGGGCACCAGGCATGCACATGGTACATACACATGCTTGCAAGCAAAAAGCTCATACACATAAAATAAAAATCTAAAAAAGTTTCAGGTATTTTTAGTTTCTGCTTGCTGGGTCCAGCCGCCCTTCATATCTGCCCTCTCCCTCCAGCCTGACCTTCTGTGTGTTGTTTCTTCCTCTGTCTTCCAACCTTATACATTACCCTCATTCCAGCACTCCCCAAGAAGCAGCCCCAAGGCTGCTAGGAGGAGCATTGGCCTTGGGGGCTTCATTGTGGCCTGTGTCCATAAGGCCAGGTCTCTCATGGGACAGGATGGTCTTGCATGGGGACATCTCCCCTTTCTCTTCCTTGCTTCCAGCAATCATATTTTGGTGGAGAACTTTGTGTGTGTGTGTGAAGAAGGGCCTCCTAGAGGACTTACCGCCTCTGTCCTCAGGCTGTCCCTTCTGCTTGGGCTGTCTTGGGATCCATGTCCACATAGCCATGACTCCTGAGCTCTGTCATGGGGACCTTTGTAAGCAGGAGGAGGAACTGTACTGGTTTTGGGGAGATCTTGGGTTTTCATGGTATGGTGCATGGTCTTCATGGGTGTAGCCATTTTTTCCTGCAACTCAGCCTCAGGTGTGGAGACTCAGCTCTCCTCAGGGCACTGTTGACTGGTCTCTAATATGGGAGGCTCTAACCCTATGGCATCATTTTCTTTCTTTCTTCTTTCTTTTTCCGATGTAGGGTTTCACTATGTAGCTCTGGCTGTCCTGGAACTCACTATGTAGACCAGGCTGGCCTCAAACTCACAGTGATCCCCCTGCCTCTGCCTCCAAAGTGCTGGGATTAAAGGTGTGTGCCACCACGCCCAGCTATATGAGGTCATTTTCTTCTGTCTTTTTTTTTGACTGCTCTGTTTCCGGGCTTTCCTCTAAGTCCATGAATGCTGTTGGATCCCTGCGTGCTTAACTGGACCACTACTCTCTGGGTGACTTGTGTTCCTGAGAATTGCCTGTGAACTCACTCTCTCAGATAAAAATACCTAGAGGCACGCTGTAAGATTTCTCCTGCTCCTCACAATCTTCAGACTTTTGGTTTTGGTTTTGCACTCCCCCCTGAAGGCTTCCTTCTCTGGATTCCCCAGGTGAGTGAAAAGCAGGATTGTCCTTCGTTGTATCTTTCTGCCCTCTAATTCTATAAGCTGTCTCCCGGGCAATTCTTCCTTTTCACCGGATTTCCTGCCTTCATCATCTTCTCTGGGCCACAGCCCAAATGTACCTCTGTTGGGAAACCCTAAAGGCCCTGCTGTCCCCATGTTCATTTTGAGCTTTTCAGTGAAAGTTGAACACTCGATGCTGTAGGAGCGGTTCTCTGTGGTGGTGGGAGTGATAATGATTTGCATCTGACTTACTTGTGCCTCCCTCCACCCGGACTGAGCATGGCCTCAGCCCCTCTGGGCCTTCGTATGCATCTTCCTTCTGTCCAGCTTGCTGTTCAATCTCGGGAGGGGCTTGTCCTCTAAGGCCAATGTGGAGGTCTCGTCATCGTCTTCCTGAGGACTGTGGCCGTGGGTCTTGCAGGGATTTGTTTGCACATCTGTTTCCAACCCCAGAGGATTGGATCCCTGTCTGATTTACTTTTTGAAAAATTCATTTTAATGAAATATTCAGCAGGTATTCATAAAGAATATAAGAAGACTTATAAAATATGTATATGTGTAAAGAGTAACTGTGGGCACCTGGTGACCTGACCTGCACTGTAGGAGTTTATCAACTCAGGTACGACCTACCCTTTGACATTGTCTTCATGTTGTCATCCAGAAAGTTCACTCAGAAGCCAATCAGTCTAGTGCCCCTCCACACACAAATCCCCAGAAAGAAGTCTCATGATGTTTCAAATAAGCTCATGATTTTGTGTTGGGCTGCTTTCACAGCTTCCTCAGCTGAATGCTACTGCCTGTTGCCCATAGTCTGAAGGATATGTCTATAGGATCCCAAACGGGTCAGAGGACCCACAGCAAAGTCAGTGAATGTGAACAACTGAAACAAAGACAAATGGAAGGAAGGAGGGAGGGAGGGAGGGAGGGGGAGGATGGAAGGAGTGAGGGAAGGAAAGAAGGAAGGGAAGGAAGGAGGGAGGGAGGGAGGGGGAGGATGGAAGGAGGGAGGGAAGGAAAGAAGGAAGGGAAGGAAGGAGAAAGGGGAAGAAGGAAGGGAGGGAGGAGGGATGGAGGGAAGGAAGGAGAGAGGGAAAGAAGGAAGGAAGGAAGGAAGGAAGGAAGGAAGGAGGGGAAGAAGGAAGGGAGGGAAGAGGGATGGAGGGAAGGAAGGAAGGAGGGAGGGAAAGAAGGAAGGAAGGAGGGAGGGAAAGAAGGAAGGCAGGCAGGCAGACAGGCAGGCTGTTGTTAGATCTCTTTCCTGTGAGCCTGTTGCTAAGCGAACTCCATGTGAATGTTCAGAACTGAATGATGTCACTGCCCCGACTGGGCCCTGCTCGCTGAGCTCACCACACTCTTCACACTTCTTCCTTTCCACTTTTGTGTGCTCACTGAATATCTGCTCAGTGGGAAGCTCAGCTGGGCCCTGGGATGCAGTAGGAGCAAGCTGCACAAGTCTTTTCCTAGGTCTGTGCCAGTTTCTTCCAGGCCCTCAGTATGGATAAAATTCTAAAGAAAGGCTAAATTGTGATTCAACATTGAGTTTAAAAGTCACTTTGAGCCGGGCAGTGGTGGTGCACGTCTTTAATCCCAGCACTCGGGAGGCAGAGGCAGGCGGAATTCTAGAATAATCAGGGCTACATGGAGAAACCCTGTCTTGAAAAACAAACAAACAAACAAAGTCACTCTGATCTGGTCTTGGTAGCTCACACCTATAATCTTAGTGGGGGCAAAGCCGTGAATTAGAGGCCAGTGTGGGCTATGTAAGTGAAGCCTCAGCAAACCTGGTCTGTCCCTTTGCTATCAGCAGCCACCAAAAGGAAACAGGCCAAAGCCAGTCTAGAATGTTCTGGAAAGCAACAGGAAACTTGGTCTTTGACTTTTTGTGCTCACCCTCTTTCAAACTGGAAAAGAGGTAAATTGGCAGAAACGAACTTAAGTTGGTCCAAAGAAGGAATTTGGGAAATCGAATTTTAGCCTGAATGTTTCTTTTACCCCATGGGTCAACCTAACTGCAGACAGGTTGTACTGGGATGGACATGGTGTCAGGGACATTGGGCCTCCTTCAGTGGTTCCTCAAAGGCCTGATTTGAAACCCTCTCCAGCCTCACACCAGTGAAAAAAATAACATTGCACCCCGCCATCTTAGACTTGCCCGGGCACGAGGCTTACTGGAAGGTCTCTGGGAGGAATGGGCAGAGCAGGACACTGGCATCACCTCGAGATTTCTCACCAGTGCAGTCCTGGGCCAGAGATGGCTCATCGGCCATCTCAGTCACTCTCTATTGCTCTGAAGAGACACCATGACCACGGCAACTATTATAAGAGAAAGCATTTGCCAGGTGTTGGTGGCGCACACCTTTAATCCCAGCACTCAGGAGGCAGAGGTAGGTGGATCTTTGTGAGTTCAAGGCTAGCCTGGTTTACAGAGAAAGTTCTAGGACAGCCAGGGAAACTCTGTCAAAAAAATGAGGGGCTTGCTTATATTTTCAGAGGTTTAGTCCATTATTATCACGGCGGGGAGCATGGTGACATGGAAGCAAGTGCTGGAGAAGCAGTTGAGAGCTACATCCTGATCTTCAGTCAAAGAGAGAAAGGCAAAAAGAGAAACTCTGGGCTTGGCATGGGCTTTGGAAACCTCAAAGGCCAGCCTCAGTGACACACTTCCTCCAACAAGGCCACACCTCCTAATCCTTCTCAAATAGTGCCACTCCCTGGTGACTAAGCATTCAAATATATGAGCCTTTGTGGCCATTCTTATTCAAACCACCGTATTGGTTAAGAGCACTGGCTGCTTTTCCAGAGGACCTGGGTTTGATTCCTAGTACCCACATGGCTGCTCACAACCAGGGGATCCAGTGTCCTCTTTTGGCTTCTGTGGGCACTGCCACAGTGGTACACAGTCATACACATGCAGGAGAGCACCCAGACACATAAATAAAAATAAAGTTTAAAAAGTGCAGTCCCTGGGCTGGGGATGTAGCTTCCTTGGTAGACTACTTGCCTAACATGCCCAAAGCCCAGGGTTTGGTTTCCAGAACTTATGAATTGGGTATGGTGGTGCCTGCTTGTAATCCAAGCACTTTAGAAGTGGAGGCAGGGGAATCAGAAGTTCAAGGTAATCCTTAGACACAGAATGATTCCAAGGCCAGCCTGGGCCTCATGTGACCCTGTGCCAAACAGCAGACAAGCCCAGCCCACGTGTGTTGCACTAGATTACTAACTAGAACCTGCTCTTTCTCGGGGTGTGAAAGGGGGCTGTCATGTCCATCTGCCACGTGGCCTGACGCCAGGAAGCTTGTCAGGGCTGTAGCACAGGGTACAGTAAATGGTGACTGTGATGATGTCACTGTGCAGGAGCGAGAGGACAGTGATGGAGCTTGGGGTCACTCCAGGTTGGAAGAGACCTACGTAAGCCACGTCTATAGGATGTGTCTCTAACAGTCATTTTCAATGTCATTTCAGTGTTTCCCGGAGACTGGACCCCAAGGAGCCCCTGGGTAGCCAGAGAGCAACTTCTCCGACCCCAAAGCAAGCTTCTGCTACTGCTCCAGGCCGAGAGAGCCCCCGAGAGACAAGGGCTCAAGGCCCATCAGGCCAGGAGGCCGATGGTCCCCGCAGGACGCTGCAGGTAGACAGCAGGACACAGAGGTCAGGACGGTCCCCCTCAGTGTCACCGGACAGAGGCAGCACTCCCACATCACCCTACTCCGTCCCCCAGATCGCTCCCCTTCCCAGCAGTACCCTGTGTCCTATATGCAAGACCTCGGACCTCACATCGACCTCCAGCCAGCCAAACTTCAACACCTGCACCCAGTGTCACAACAAGGTCTGCAACCAATGTGGGTTCAACCCCAACCCTCATCTCACCCAGGTAACCACCCTCTGTACCCCTGCATTTACCAGTGCCTCCTTAGCACCCCTCCTCTGCTTTTTCCTTTCTTTCTACCAACCCTGACCATGGCTGTTTTCTTAGTTACCAGTGTCTATGTATCCCTGATGACGAGGGGGTGGGGTGGTAGCAGTGGTGGTGGTACTGGCCCCAGGTCTCCTGAGAGATTCTTGTACCCCAAAACTTAAATAGGGTTGGAGCAATGGCTCAGCATCTGCTCTTCCCAAGGACTGGGGTTCAATTCCTAGCACCCACAAAATGGCTTACAACCATCTGTAACTCTAATTCTAGGGGATCCAATGCCTTCTCCACTCAGTGTTCACAGAGACATACATGCAGGAAAATACCTGTACTCATAAAAATAAAAATGCTTCTGGCAGTGGTGGTGCATGCCTATAGTCCCAGCACTTGGGTGGCAGAGGCACAAGGATCTCTGAGTTCAAGGCCAGCCTGATGTACAGAGTGAGTTCCAGGACAGCCAGAGCTACACAGAGAAACCCTGTATCAAAAAACAAAACAAACGGAAAAATAAACACACACACACACACACACACACACACACACACACACACACACACAAACTTAGAGCTTTTTTTGTTGTTGTTGTTGCTTTTTTTGCTTTTTTTCGAGACAGGGTTTCTCCGTGTAGCTTTGCGCCTTTCCTGGAACTCACTTGGTAGCCCAGGCTGGCCTCGAACTCACAGAGATCCGCCTGGCTCTGCCTCCTGAGTGCTGGGATTAAAGGCGTGCACCACCACCAGCCGGCGAGCTTTTTTTTTTTTTTAACCTGGTTTAATTTTAGCCTGAAAAAAAAAAAAAATGGCCTTTGGAGAGGGCAAAAGAAAATCTTATGGACAACTTGTCCCAGTGGTTACTCTGTTAGAGATGGCCATGCATGCCTCCAAGGGTTGTCAAATTCCCCTATTCCTGGGTCTGCCTCTCTCCTTGACAGCCCTGGAGAGGGATGCTGGTAAGGGGATCAAACTTCTAGGAGGGTCTAGGAACTGCATTCCAGCAGAACTCTGGACAGCTCCTCTCTGGGCTTCAGTTCCAGGTATCTGGGGGCCTCAGGTGAACCAGACTGTTCTCCCCAATTTTGTGGTAGAAGCCAAGCATTTCCAAGGGTAGCATTGTCTTTCTCTCACAAGGGCTAGCCTTCAGGACTATAGCCATGAGCTTAGCCTCTTCACCCCAAAGCACTGTCAATTCACATCTCCATCATGGCTTTGTTCAGGATCCTTTGCACTGGAGTGAGATGCCCAACAGAGCCTTTGGCGGGTCCCTTTGGTGACCCAGAGGCTGGGGGCTCCCATGTATTAGCTAAATTAGGGCCATACTTTTGAAATGCACTGAGCAGGTTTCCTGGCATCCTGTACCCCCACAGGGTAACCCATAGAAGTCTCTGCTTCTCCCCCAAAAGACTGTTTGGACAGGACAGAGTAGCTACTGTAGGCAGCCACTGGGATTTATCAGCAGCTGGAGTTGTTTAGACCATGTGGGAGGGGGCTAAGTGAGAATAATTGTTAACAGGTCAGGGTCTATATATGCTGTGAGGTGCTGTGGGTGTGGGATGTGTGGTTTTCGAGAGGTAAGTGTGAGATTCCGAGGAAGGAGCTGCTGGTGTGGGGCGATGACTCAGTGCGTTTGGAGTTGCTCCTGGAATGTGGAGGCTTCCTGAGGAGGCGTGCACGCTCGTGATGATTGCATCTGTGATTAGAAACAGACCCATCCCCACACCGATCAGTTAAGTAAGTGTCAGCTGTTCCATATTGAGAACGGTGTGATCAAGAAAGGGAAGCTCACCTGTCTGATCCTACCAACTGAGAAGCCAGAGGCACCCAGCCTCCCAGGAGTGGGGCGAGTTGGCGGATGGCCAGTGTTTCTGTGGGCCATCCCATCATCACGTTGCTCTTTCCCCTCTGGAGCCCCTCCATGAGATGCTCACTTGTGCTGCAGCCCTAGGTGGGGTGGGTGAGATTAAGAAAGACCCGCCCATGGTGGCACCAGCAGCCTGGTGGGTATCCCAGCACCCACTGTGCCACAGCCTTGGCCTCTTGTTCTCCTAAGTCCAGAACCTTTAGTGAGATGGGAAGGGAGCCAGCCTTTGACTGTGCCTAGAAAAACAGCAGAGTAGGAGGGCCTTGGAGACACTCGGGCCATCTGCCTCGTGGTGCTGGGCGGAAGTCGAGGCTCTGGGCCAGGAGGAAAGAGGGCCTCAAACTTACTGCAAATTCCCAGTATTTGGCGGAGAGCAAACCTCTTGGCCAAATACTTCAAACAAATGCTGGGCTGGACAAATCATGTGGTCCTTTAGTATAAGCTCTTAGCATCATCAGAGGCATCCAGAGCTCTAAGTCGTGCATGAGTTGGCAGCCTTCCTCAGACTTGCTTTCACGGAGCATGTGAGGAGCTGCATGGCACCCCATCTGAAAAATGCTGTCTTAGTCTGTTGTCCAGGTCCATGCCCACAGACATTCTATTCTGTTGGGGGACCTGCAGACACAATCTTTGCTTCCCTGGAGCTGGCTTTCAGGGGTATTCCTGTCAAGGAAAACTAAACCTTGGCACATTTTCCTGACGAGTGGCAAAGCATGCTAAGAGCAGAGTCACCTCCCGGGTCCTACTTTAGTATGATGAGGAAATGACTCTGCAGGTCTGGCTCACATGCCTGTTTAACCTATCCTGAGAAACTACATCTGTTCTGCACACCTCTAACTCAATGTCACATCAGCCAAGATGGCCTGTCTAGGCTAAGCTTCTGCCTGGCTGGAGGTTATGCACATGTGAGAAGCTGGTTCTGAAGTCAGCTGTGTCTGAGTGACAGGGTGTGTGCGTGCGCGTGTGCGTGTGAGTGTGTATGTGTATGTGTGTGTGTGTTGTGTGTGTGTGTGTGTGTGTGTGTGTGTGTGTGTGTGAGAGAGAGAGAGAGAGAGAGAGAGAGAGAGAGAGAGAGAGAGAGAGAGAGACCTTTTATAGGAGCCTCAATGACATCTCAGGCTTTCTTCAGTTGGAGTAGAAAAAGGTGGGGAGTACTGCCAGCCCCAGCTCAGTGTACTACAGACAGCCATAGGAGAGGGTAATGGGGACTCTGTCCAGGAGGGAGTATGGAAATGCTAAGTCTTAGATGAGGACCTGCCAGCCCAGGTCCTGTGTCTGGGACCTGTCAATAGGATGTATGGACAGAGGGAGTGGAGCTAGCAGTCCCAGAGAGGAACAAGGGCCACATGAATGATATGGAGGGTCTCAGCACCGATCCTTGGTTATTGGATATGTGGCCATGAAAAATGTAACATTTCTCTTATGTGTCACGAGTGAAGACTTGCTAGTTGGTATGTGACTCAGGTTACCATGCAGATCTGCAGAAGGATGGAATCCTCTTGCTGACTGTGCAGTAGAGGCAGAAACTGGTCCCTACTGTGCAATGGTTGCTACAAACCAGTGGTTTTATTTTTTTAATCTCTTGGAATCAGTCAGGGTCTTACTACTTTGCTTTAGCAGGTGCTTTAAAACAATAGACAAGGCCTGGAGATGAGAGTCACAGACAGGGAGAACAGCCTCGTTTGACTGGAAATCACCATTCTGCCCGTGCCCCTGTTGGCTAGCTATGGAGGGTCTGTGAGCTGAGAGGCCACGTGCTTTGCTGGGTTTATGCATGTGTGGAGCATACTAACACTGTGTGGAAATTGGGGGAATGCTGTGTCCAGCACTGCTCCAGGGACAGACCTACCTGACTGGGGTTGTGAAGGAATGAAAAAAAGATGGCAGCCAGACTGACAGACAGAAGAGCTGGGACCATGTGGGTGAGGCTCTCTGTTGGAGAAACCACAGCACCCTAGGCGATCAGCATGTTTATTATATAGAGTTGAAGAGAGAGGCAGGTTACTGCAACACAGCAAAACAAGGAGGAAAGGTTTAGCTAATCTTGGTAGGAGCAGTTCCTGTAGGGGAGTAGTCTTCAGGCCGTAAATATCTCGGGGAAGAAAGCTTTAGTGGACATGCTCTGCACACACTATCAACAGTCACACTCAGACCCCCAAGGAAGGCCTTTCCATCCCTCTGGGTCATCACCCTGGGGGTGGGGGGAAGGCTTTGCCATTTTCTTTTTTTTTTTTTTTTTTGGCTTTTTTCGAGACAGGGTTTCTTTGTGTAGCTTTGCGCCTTTCCTGGATCTCGCTCTGTAGACCAGGCTGGCCTCGAACTCACAAAGATCCGCCTGGCTCTGCCTCCCGAGTGCTGGGATTAAAGGCGTGCGCCACCACCGCCCGGCTGCCATTTTCTTAAGGGTCTGAAGCTCAGGCCCTTGACATGGCTGTGCCCATGCCCACAGCACACATTCATCGAGAACTTCATTCACTTAGGGCTTCCTCCACTCCCAGGAGAGGTGCTCAGAACATGCTCTATATGGAGACAGAAAGAGAGTTTGATGAAATCTTGGTGCATTCGGGAGCATTCGGGAGCAAAACAACCTGGGGGGTCAAAAGCAGTGGTTGATTGCCCAGTTTCCTCCCAAGAAATCCCAGCCAGACCTCATTTTTCTTCAGAATGAGATTGATCTGGATTAAACAGGATTGGGCCAGTCATTCCTTCGAAGAAGTTCATTTCTTCTTGGATTTTTGTTTTCAGTTCAAGGCAGGCAAAGAATTTCACCTGCAGGCTGGAGAGATGGCTCAATAGTTAAGAGCACCTGCTACTTACTTCAAGAGCAGAGGACCTGGGTTCAGTTCCCAAGAACCGACAAGGCAGCTCACACACCATCTGTAACTCCAGTTCCAAGGGAATCTGATGCCCTCTTCTGGCCTCCTTGGGTACTGCATGCACATGCCACACATAAGTGCATACAGGCAAAATGTTCATACACATGAAATACATTTTTTAAAACTTAAAAAAGATTTCACCTGTTAGAAACTATGCCAAAAGACTATGTAGAGAGTTTCCTTTTGGCACTATCACAAGGGACAAGAAACCCTTGCTCTGACAACACATTGAGAGCAGAAGGCCAGAGTTATTAACATTCTGTGCCAGGGATGGGGAGGAAGTGGGGATACGCTCCTGTCTGTAGGTTTAGGAAGTCTTGTAAATGTCCTCAGTGTCGGAGTTGCTCAGAGTAGAATCAGGGTGTAAAGACTCCCCTCCGTGGCTTTGCTGATGCTACAAGCTCACTCAGGCTGGTCAGTCTGCCTCTCCAACCATCTGAGGTAGGAGGAGCCCCTTGCTGCCGCTCTCTATTCTGACAGTCTGAGTGAGAAGTCAAGGCGTAGCCTTGTAGCTACTCTGTGAGGTCGGGGAGCCAGTGGCCTAGAAGTCAGCTGCAGAATATGAGCAGTGACTTTGCCCACATGTACCTACCCCAGAGCTTCCAGAACCACTCAGAGCTGCCCCTAAAGCACCTTTTGGCCCAGGCCTCCTGTAGGTGAGTGCCCCTTGACCTGTGAGCAATACCCCAGGAATGAATGTGGCATAAAGGTAGAGCACTTGCAGGCCCAAGCTTCAGTCGGGCCAAACCCTTCCAAAGCTCCTCCTCAAGGGTGGCCACAGCCTGTGCCTGCCAGGCTCCTGTTCTGTCCTGTAAGGGGCACGAGGGCTGTTATCCCATCCCGCAATACATTGATCCCACCCCCGCGCTAGATAAATTCACTTATTTTTTGTTTGTTTGCTTTTCAAGATAGGGTTTCTCTGCATAGCCCTGGCTGACCTAGAGATAGATTCACTTCTAAGTTCCACTTAAAACTACCAGGATCCGGGCATGATGTCGAATGCCTTTAATCCCAGCACTCGGGAGGCAGAGGCAGGCGAGTTTCTGTGAGTTTGAGGCTAACCTGGTCTACAAAGTGAGTTCCAGGACAGCCAGAGCTGTTACATACCCTGTCTTGGGAAAACCAAAACAAAACTGCCAGATTGATGAGAAGGCTCAGCAGGTGAAGACACCTGAGGTCAAGCCTGACAACCTGAGTTCCATCCCCAGGGTCTGTGTGGTGGAAGGAGAGAAGTTGTCCTTCGATCTCTAAACACGTGCCATGACCACACACACACACACACACACACACACACACACACACACACACATGCATACGGTGTGTAGGCACGGTAGGGGGGGGTGCGGAGAAAGAGACTAAATAAAAATAAATAAAGTAAAATTGTTTAAAATCTTAAAGAAAATGTCAGAGAGCGAGAGTGTGGTCATGACCTTACCTACTCCAGGTTTAGACTCCGCTGAGACCAGGCAGGTATGTTTAATTTGTGGTCCCCGTACCCTTACCCTGATGGCAAGCCTTGGGTTTAGACACTCACCCAAGGTGAGTGGTGGGAAGAAGGAGGGAGCCGAGCAATGGCTCTAGGCCTCTCCTCCAATGCCTGCATCCCACTCCTTTCCCAAGGCCAGGGCACCAGATGGCCGGGGGTGGGTGGTGCTGTGCGCAGGACAGCACCCTCTGCTGTAGCCAGCAGCCTCTCTCCTTTCCTCAGCCCCCTCCTGGCCACACTGCTGCTTGGGCCAGATACAAATGAGGAGCAGGTGTTGTAAGGGCATGGGCTCTGGAGTGAGCTGAAGAGAGGAAAGGTGTCCTCCAGGAGGAGAGGGCTGTAGCCATCCCCCAACCCTCTATAAGGTGGAAGCAGACCTCCGGGCAGGCTGGGCATCTTGACCACCACGTGCCCAGTCCTCAGGCAGTTTGCGTTATAGTAGCCACTTTGATTAACAACAGCCAACCAGAGCCTGCATGGGACTGGCCTAAGCCTTCTGCACATATGTTACAGTTGTATGGCTTGGTTTTCTTTCTTTTTTCTTTTTCTTTTTTTTTTTTAGGATTTATTTATTTATTATGTATACAGTGTTCTGTTTGCATGTATCCCTGCAGGCCAGAAGAGAGTGCCAGATCTCATTACAGATGGTTGTGAGCCACCATGTGGTTGCTGGGAATTGAACTCAGGACCTCTGGAAGAACAGCCAGTGTTCTTAACCTCTGAGCCATCTCTCCAGCCCACTTGGTTTTCTTATGGGACTTCTAACTGTGGTAGCAGGGCTGTCTCTGACTCCGTTACCTACTTTTGGGACCCTTTCCTCCTACTGGGTTGCCTCATCCAGCCCTAATGGAAGAGGACATGCCTAGTCTCACTGCAACTTTTATGTCATGACTGGCTGAAATCCATGGGAGGCCTATCCTTTTCTAAAGAGAAAGGAGAAGGAATGGATGGGGGGGGGGAGTTTGGGGGAGAAACTGGGAGGAGAGGAGGGAGGGAAAATGTGATTAGGCTGGGAAAAGATTAATTAATTAAGTAATAAAAAAAAAAAACTTTCAGCCAAGAGGGGAAAATCCTCCAAGCTTCTACCAGCTCTTAGGCAGCCAACCCTATTGCTAGAACATGGCCCCACGCTGACTGTGTTTTCAGGAGACAAGACCTTAATTGGATCTGCAGGATGGAGACCAGAACCATTGGAGACATGGGAAAGAGACAAGAGTGTGGGAGCATGTTTCATGGCTGAAGCCATCAGGCGTGGGGTGCTGTCTCTGGACACAAAAAGAGGACTGTGCATCCAGTCGAACATCAATGTAACAGCAATCCAGAGCAGAGAGGCAGAATTTTACCCCGGAACTCCCACTTGTATATGTAAAGTCAAAGGGGCAGAATGGAGACAGTGGTGCAGAAGGCGGAGCAGTACCACTGGGCCGCCCAGACGGCTCGGTGGGCAAAGGCGCTTGCTGCAAACCCAGTGAACTCAACTCCCAGGACCCACATGACAGAAAAAGAGAGCTGGCTCTTGCAAGATGGCCTTGGACCTACACACAAGCTGTCAAATAGTCAAAACAATTTTGACAAAAAACAAAGTTGGGGCGGCTGGAGAGATGGCTTAGTGGTGAAAAGCACTTGCTGTTCTTCTAGAGAACCCGAGTTCAGTGCCCAGCTTACATCAGGTGCTCATAACTGCCTTAACTCCAGCTCCAGGAGATCCAAAGGCCTCTTCTGGCCTCCATGGGTACTGTGGGTGTGCACACACAAATTAAAATAAAATAAATAAAAAAGGAGACTCTGTCTCAAGAAAAATAAAATCAAGGCAGCGTGGTGGTGCATGCCTTTAATCCCAGCACTTGTGAGGCAAAGGCAGGTAGATCTCTATGAGTTTGAGGCCAGCCTGGTCTACAGAGTGAGTTCCAGGACAGCCAGGGCTATTACACAGAGGAACCCTGTCTTGAAAAAACAAAAAAGAAAAGAAAAACAAAATCAGAACAACAACAACAACAAAATAAACCCAAATTTCACATATACATTTACATGAGTGTGTGTGTGTGTGTGTGTGTGTGTGTGTGTGTGTGTGTGTGTGTGTGTCTAGGATTCAACCCAGGGCCTGATATATACTAAGTACTCTGCTACCAAGTTACACTCCCAACTCAAAGTGAGCTTTGTCAAGAAGCACAAAGAGCTTTGCATGGAGAAACCAAATGATGCTGGGAAAGCTGGGGGTCCATATGCCAAAGAATAAACCTGGACCCTACCTTCCACCAGCATGTATAATACTAAACCTTACACATAAGCAGTAACTGTAACGCTCCTATGAAGAAATACAAAGCAAGCCTTTTCAGCTCTGTGCTTGCCAGTGGTTTCTTGTGCAAGACACAAAGCGACAGTCAACAGCGAGAAACACAGGTTGGACTTGATGATAAGGTAAAATGTTTCAGAGAAAATATTTGCCAATCATATATCCAATAAGGAATTGATATGTTCAGAATATACAATCAAATCCTACAATCCAACAACCACAAGAGACCATCAGAAGGGCTCTGATGCCTTGGTAATAGAGCAGCAGCAACCAGACAATATTTCCCTCCTCAATACTGTATTAGAGAAAATTTAGACCTACAGAAAAGTTGAAAGAATTCCACAAGGAACACTCTCAAATCCACTACCTGGATTTTTGTTTGGTTGTTTCTTTGGTTTTTGTTTGTTTGTTTGTTTGTTTGGTCTTTTCCCAAGACAGGGTTTCTCTGTGTAGACCAGGATGGCCTCAAACTCATAGAGATCCACCTGTCTCTGCCTTGAGTGCCGGAATTAAAGACATGTGCCACCACACTTGGATTTCTCCTGGCTTTATCACATCTCTATCCTTCTGACTGCTTATCCATCCATCTGTCTGGCCATCTGTCCATTGAACTGATTCTTTTGTTGATTTTCAAAGGGTACGGCAGATATCAATATACGTCACACTGACTACTTCAGCAGGCATGTCGCTGAGTAGGATTCAGTATTTACTGTAGGTTATCTTAGGTAAAATATACATATGATGACATTTACTGAGATTAAATGTACCATTCAGAGAGCTTTGGCAAGCTGGGTCAGGCCCGTGGGGACTGTAGATCATCTGGGATAATGGTGGGAGTGAGTTCAGTGGTACCTGAGAGGCAAGAGGCAAGGACGTTTGATAAGGAAGGGCCGAGATGAAGACAGACACCGAGAGAAGGGTGTGAAGCAGGTGATGAATCCAAAGGTCCAGAGGATTGAAAAGAGAAAGGCTGAGGCGGGTCCAAGGGCTGAGGCGGGCCCAAGGAGTGCAGCCTCTCCTGGAGAGCTGGACTGGGGACGGAGGAGTGACTGTGGAGAGAGGAGAGCACAGAGGACCAGCGTGGGAGGGAGGGAGGCTGTCCAGAGCATTGTGGGAGGAGTAGAAAGGCAGGTATGCCCAGGGCCAGCAAGGGGAATAATCTCCTCCCTCCCTTCATGGAGCGAAGGCCAGTGAGGCCTTCCAACCTCATGGAATGATTACATTCTGCCTTCACAAACCTACTCCCAAGGCCTTCCTGGGATCTCCGGGTTGGCACAGGCTTCTTCTGTGGCTCACATCTGACTGGGTCACATATTCTTCCCTGTTATGCTGAGGTCCCCTCTGTGTAAGCTGAGATCACAGCAGACAGGCAAATCACACGATTGGGGGATGTGTGCCAAAGTGGGAGTTGGATTCGGCAGGTGGCGGCTGTTGCTGTAAGAAGGTCTAGGCCAGCCTAGACACTGGCCTCTCCTTGATGTCTAGGGGTTAGGGGGAGAGGAGTGCTTACCTCCTAATGAGACCTCACCGGTGACTCACAACCCAGAAAGGCATGGAGTCATACTGCCGTGAGGTCGTCCCAGGACCCTCTGGCTTTGGTAGCAGCAGGGGAGTCTCCTTTATAAACCGCCTCTGTGATGTTTAAAATGGAAAGCATGAATTCAGTACAGGCATGATGTCAGAGGCAAGGGATTCAACACTGAATGCCACTCTCCCAGTGAGGGCCAGGGCTCAGAGGCAGTCTGCTCTCCACAGGGAGACAGGCTGTGGTACAGACCCATTCTCTGCTCCAGGAGATGGGGAGGGAGTGGCAAGAGGACCTGTTTGTTCCCTGAGAGCTTCCTGGCAGCCTTCTTCCCTGGGACCATCCTCTGAGACCAAATGTGTCCAATATGCCTGGACCCCACCTGAGGCTGATGGATGGTGGTCGGCTGCAGGCTGCTGATGTCCTTGTCAGGAGGACCTGTGGTAAAGCCCTTCTCAGGGAATATGCCTCGACTTCCCTCACTGCCCCAGAAACCAGTGGCTGTTGCAGACAGATCCCCCTTAAGCTCCTCACTCAACTTAGGGTCCCCAGAACCTGCTGCCTGGTCCCTGGTCTTGGGGGCTACTCAGCCACTCTTTGGCACATTGAACAGTCTGTAAAGGGTAAAGGGATGGGAGACTCTTCTGGAGAAAGTCCTCTCAGAGCCGTGGAGCCCATGGGCTGTGCCTTTGCAGATCCCCGGCATCCTGGTGGAGGGGGCAAGCTGTGCAGCCTCTGCTGTCCCTCTCTCAGACCACCTTGGCCCTGTGCTGGTACCACCCTGGGCCTTCTCTTCTCTGCTGCCCTCAGGCCCTCCCGGGCTGGGGCTCAGGGAATGCGTGAAGGGAGGGCCCTGTCAACCTGAGACGGTGGGATGGGCTTCCTTGTGGAAAGAAGTGTCAGAGGGATGAAAGTTAGTGTCATCTACCTTAGGGTAACCCAAGAAGGCACCTCGAGCTCTACTGGCTCCCGGAACATGAGGCATGAGGCATGCACATCTCCTGGGCAAGTGCTTGGTCAGGACAGCAGGACCCCAAGGGGATTCCTGTCATACTAGCAGAAGAATTAGTCCCTCTAATTCTGGTGGACAGCTTAGAGGGTACCTATGAGTCACAGGAGCCTGCCTTCTGGGCTCATCCTCCCGATGAGGAGTCACTGTACGCAGCTAAGGAAGAATGCCAGAGTGTGGCCCACAGCATTGCGGCTGTGTACGCTGCCTGGCTGGACAGGTAGGGTGCACTGCGGTCATCGAGTCCCATGGTGTGGCATGGCGGACACCTTGGAGTAGGGAGAAGAGTATAGGATAGGACTGTCCCAGCAAACCCCTGGGGACCTCGCAGGGAAGGGAGAGTCTTGCTGAGTTCAGAGAGCTTCCTCTGCCAGGGTCCTCCTTGGGAGGCCTCATGAACCAGGTCTATCTGCCTAAGCCTGAGCCCAAGAGAGACTGGGGGAGGACGCGGTCAAGGCTCCTCGCCACCGCCACCGCCGTCTGGAAAAGGCTGGGTAGAAATAGCTGCGCCCATCTGGCAGATGAGTCACTGCGGGGTGTTTCAGCCATTTCTTGAAGAGGTTCTATTTTCGGTGAGATGCCTGTGGCCCAGCCTTGGTGATGGGGGCTGGGGAAAGAAAGGTGCTGGTGGTGAGTATAGGTTTTTGTTTTGTTTTGTTTTGTTTTTTAACACATGACTTTGTTTAGCCCAAGGCAGGGTCACCTGAAGTCAGGGAACTTACCTCCCAGATCCCAGGAAGTCTTACCGTAGGTGCACAACCATTGGAACATTGGGTGTGGCCTAGGCCTCTGTCCACTACAGCAGTGGCTTTGGTGACTGCCACCCTGGGCTAGAGGACGAGGCCTCGGCCTCGTTAGAGAGCAAATCCCCTGCAGCGTCCCTCATCTGGTGAGCAGAAGCAGCCTGCCCCTGAGAACTCACACTTCGATGAGAGTGAAGTCCCCTCCCCATCTAGAATGAACTTTCTGGGAGGGCACCCAGGACTGGAAAGTTTTTCCTACAGCTTTCTCTGTCCAGGAGACAAAATTCTACTGGGTTTTCAAAAGCACAAGGGGTAGGCTAACAGTTCCCAGCCGGAGCTAGACTTCTCAGCCTCAGCCACACTGTTCTTAGCGTTTCTAGAGCTGGGTTTGGGCTTTTGGGGAGACAGCTATTCCAGTGTCTGCAGGGGTGAATTCTAACTCTGAACTTGGCCTATCTAAAGTTGAGTGGCTATCAGAAGAGGTTCGGCACAAGGCACTGGGCTCCAGGCTGCCCAGCCTAGGAATCAGGAGTTAAACAGGGCTTTCAGGGCTGCGCTTGCCAGTAGCGAGAGTTTCTCCCCCCGTGACCACAAGAGCACACTGCTAACTCATTTCAGCCTTGGTCTCCTCTGCTGTGAGGACAAAATACCTCGGAACAAGCCCTCCGGGATGCTTGCACAAGGGGATGCTCACCACAATGCAATGTTTCCTGGGCTGCTGGGACAGGATGAGCTCAGTCTCTCCACCTGACAAGCCACCCGACGGCAGCAGAGACCTACTGCAGCCTTGGGGCCTCATGAGCTTTGAGTTTTATTTGTCATAGCAGGAGACCCAGTGTGTCAGGGCGAGACAGCCGAGGGAAGATGACAGGAAGAGAAGCCAGATGGAGAGCAGGCCTGGGGTGGCTTGTGAGGTCGTGGTGCAGGGCTCCCCTGGTGTGCTGGAAAAGTACGTGGAGGGGTGGGAGCCTGTAGGTGGTGTGCTCTGGTTTATAAGTGGTTTTATCTGGCAGGAAAAGGTAGTGTTTCCTTACGAGATTGGAAGTCCAAAAGGAAAAACATCATTTAGCACATAGGTGACATGGAAGACTCAGACTGGTCTTGTGACATGGTCACATGTCCATCCCTGTATGGGTATGACAAAGGGAAACTACATGTTTTTAGCATGAGTATCAGCATGAGCCTTGTTTGTCTTAGAGACAAATTATCCCACCTTTCTTGTGTGTGGTTGGAGGTATAGTCTTGCCTAGCATGCTTATGGCCCTGGGTTTCATCACTGACACCATAAAACAAGCAATAGCATAAGCCCCAAATTCAAAGAAAATCAAAAGCCTTAACTACGTCACATCTCATTAATACCTCTCACTCACTCTGCTCTCAGGAGCTTTTGTTCTGTGTCTTGTCCCTTCAGTGAGAAGATAAGGTTTTCCAGGACAGGAATCCTGTCATGGCTTCTTTTATTCCCTATGCCTTCCTCTTTCATCTATTGCCCTTTACTTACTAATTCTGCATGGTGTGTGTGTGTGTGTGTGTGTGTGTGTGTGTGTGTGTGTGTGTGGTGCACATGTGCGTATGTGTGTGTGGAGACCAGATGGTGACCTCAGGCGCTGCCCATCCCTACAGCAGCCTGAGCCCTGTGCACTGTGGACCTGTCCACTCTGCTGACTGTGTCGTTTCTTCCCTCAGGTGAAGGAGTGGCTCTGTTTGAACTGTCAGATGCAGAGGGCTCTGGGAATGGACATGACCACTGCACCTCGATCCAAGAGCCAGCAGCAGCTACACTCCCCGGCCCTGTCCCCTGCCCACTCCCCAGCCAAACAGCCTCTGGGGAAGCCAGAGCAAGAGAGATCCCGGGGCCCAGGGGCCACACAGTCTGGTCCCCGCCAGGCTGAAGCAGCCAGGGCCACCTCAGTCCCTGGGCCTACCCAGGCAACTGCCCCTCCAGAGGTGGGAAGGGTATCTCCTCAGCCCCCTCTTTCTTCCAAGCCTTCCACAGCTGAGCCCAGGCCACCTGTAGGAGAGGCCCAGGGCAAAAGTGCCACCACAGTGCCCTCTGGGCTTGGTGCTGGTGAACAGCCCCAGGAGGGTCTCACTGGGAAGCTCTTCGGCCTTGGAGCATCACTACTGACCCAGGCGAGCACCCTTATGTCTGTGCAGCCAGAGGCTGACACCCAGGGCCAGCCTTCCCCCAGTAAGGGGCCACCCAAGATTGTCTTCAGTGATGCCAGCAAGGAGGCTGGTTCAAGACCCCCAGGCTCAGGGCCTGGGCCAGCACCTGGGTCAGCACCTGGGCCAGCACCTGGAGCCAAAACCGAGCCTGGGGCTAGAACAGGGCCTGGACCAGGGCCTGGAGCTCTGGCAAAAACTGGAGGAACAGCCAGTCCAAAGCATGGCAGAGCAGACCATCAGGCAGCATCCAAGGCTGCTGCCAAGCCAAAGACCACGCCGAAGGAAAGGGCCACCTGCCCACTGTGCCAAGCCGAGCTCAACGTGGGTAGCAGGGGTCCAGCCAACTACAATACCTGCACTACCTGCAAGCTCCAGGTGTGCAACCTGTGTGGCTTCAATCCAACGCCCCACCTGGTGGAGGTAAGAGAGCAGCAGACTTCCCAGAACTTCGGTGAGGGGCGGGGCCTAGAGGATGGGGAAGGAGGGACGAGGGAGCCACAGAGCTGGGGCTGCAGCAAAGGGCTGCACTAACTGCCAGAGCTACAGAGCGGTAGTAATCTTCTTCCTGCCCCTGCCTCGTGCTCCAGTCCGTTCACTAGAACTGTCACGGTAGGTGGGTGTAATGGTAGCTACTGGCGCTCACTGGCTGGCCAGTGCTGTAGGGCTGAGTCCAGGCTTAGGAGGCCTTAACTGGCCTTCCTATTTCCAGCTCGAGAGAGCACGGCCTTGATGAAAGATGCCAACCTCTTGGATCATATAGGAAGATCCTGAGGTCTCACCCAGGTGTGAGGTAGGGAGTTGAGCGGCCATGGGGCAGAAGGCTTTCTCACAGTGAAATAGACGATTTCCTACCACCCAGGCTCCAAGCCAGCCAGCTGGTGTCTACACTTGATCCTCTCTTAAGGTCATGGGTATTGATGTTTACTTGTCAAAGCCCTAGCTTTTCATCCACATGTTTTCCCCTGGGTAGGCTTGAGCTCTCCTGGGAGATAGAACGCTCAAATATACTCTCCCCC
>CABHPP010126646.1:0-28870 GCA_902168425.1 Peromyscus attwateri | reverse complement strand
CCCCCCCCCCCCCCACACAGGAAAGCTTGAGGGAAAGCTAGGGTTGAAGACTCTCCTTCCTCTGTTTCTGCTCCAAAAAGTGTACTGGGACCTGGGCAGAGCCAACCAGGAGGGAGGAAGAGGCCTGGGTCAGGCCTGGAAAGGCCTGACAGACAGAGGCACCAGGCAAAGCTAGACCGTCCTAGGCCTGGTGACTGAGTTTGCTCTTGCTCCAATCCTGTGACTTCTTTCCCTTGCCAAGGGCCACCCATGTAACTTTGCCATGGCCACCTTTGGCATGGCATGGACACCTGAGCATGTCCTTTGGGGGGGTCTGGTTGGCTCATCATAGCTGGTAGATACATGTCATGTCAGAGTACTTGGCCAAAGACCCTTCATGTGGGCAGCCACGTAAAGTCCATGTGATCGTCAGTTGAATCATGCGTGGTTGATGGTGGGACAGGGGACACAAGCCACCACTAGACCAAGGGACGAGAGGGAGAACACGGAGTTGCCGTAGTCTCTACTCCACCGTTTCTGACTTCCTTGAGATAGGCCTCCTTGAGAATCAAACCTAGTGTGACTAAGAAAACAACTTCACCACCACAGGTCATATTTTCCAGCATACGGGAGGAGTAGCCCCGAGTGAGATGATATGCTTTATGTGATACTCACACGGCCTGCCGGCCCAACACTACTGCCTGTCCAGGCTGTAGAGCCCCTGGCTCGTTGGAGGACGCTTGGCCTGGCCAGCAGTGGGGAAGGGTCTGTTGAGGAGTCTCCAGAGCCTGCTTTGCCAAGACGCCTCTAGGTATAAGCTCACTGCTGGTCAGATGGGGTGCTCTGACACTGAGGGACCGTGAGCTCTGGTGGACTCTTGAGCTAGCCGGATTTGGAAGCCCCTTATCCCCAAGAGACATCTAAGCCCATTTTTCTCACTAAGCAGGATGTGCATAGAGGGAAGGGAAACTGTCTATCCAGGAGCATAAATGTTCATGACAGCTCCTTTTGGCAGCCTCGGGGGCAGGCCACAGTAAATGCTGGATCAGCCCAAACAAAAGTGTTCCAGTCACGTGGTGACTGGAGATGAGGCAGCTGAATTCTTATCTAGGCTTCTTTTTACCTCCTCAGTTCCAGCTTTCCTGGACTCTGGACCTTCTGCCTCTCCGCAGGCAGCATTACCCACTCCCATGCCCTGGCGCCCTATGCCCTGCCTCAGAACTCCCTCCTTGGCCGGGGCAGTCCTCCATAGTCTTATAGGTTCCATGGGTGGAATGCATGGCTGATGGGGCGCTGGTCCTAGCTCCTCCCCAAGTCGGGCCTTCTGCCTCTCTGCCTGCTGCTTCTGACAGTAGTCAAGGAAGGCACAGCCCCCTACCCCTTTCCTTCAGTAGCTCTGCCTGTTGGTGCTGCTGTCCTCAGAAGGGCCACAGCTGCTCTGAGGAAGGTGTGGACCAGCAGTCACAATGCCCCTTCCTATGGAAATGCTACTATTGTCCATTAGCAGAGATCCAAGCCAACAGCTCAGAGTCGTCCTCCGCTCCTCTCATCCCAGCATCCACTGCACAGAGCAGGCACCCATAGCCCCACACCCTGCTGTTGTGAGAATCTAGTCTCTGCTCTCCATCCAGTGGCCATAGTCCTAGACCTCCCTGCCTTTTCCTCCCATCTACAAAATGGCCACCCATTTACCCAAGCTTCCTGATGGTTCACACCGGCCCTGGATGTGTGGCTGCCTATGCAGGCTGGTGGGGAGGGGCTGCTGCATGGTGTGCCCGTCCCTTCCTTCCACGATTGCTTCTCTGAAGTCTTTAACTAGGCCATGGCTGTTCTTTGATCGCGCCTCGTGAATGGTCACTTGTTCCGAGCCACCTCGCGCTTCCCTGTGACCTATTTTGCACCTCTTGGTTAGAGGCCTCTGATCCCTCCCAGGTGTCGAGAGATCCCCCCTGTCTTGGGAGGGAGGTAGCAGAGTCAGCATGCTGACCCTCCTGCAGGTCACAGGGGCCGGTCTGCTGGGCCGTCTCCCCCACACTTAGCTTTGCTGAGAGCAGTTGTTAGCTCAGCACGACTGAGCTGGGTCTCTGCACACGCTGTAAGGCAGACCTTGGCGTCCATGTTCAGGCAAGGACAGACTCACAGCTCCCCATATGTCTAGTAGACCTATTGGGGTTTACCTGAGGCCAGACCAGTAGGTTGGCCATTTTCCTCAATATCTGCAGCTGTAAAAGTTTTTCCTTCTTTCTAGATAGAGTCTGGAGAATACCATAAAAGAATCACTAACATTGGACCAATTTTTACTTGAAACTTCCTCTGAAAAAAAGCAGCCTTAGCTATTTAATGAGTCATTTCATAATTAAGAGTGCTGATTCCAACTTTTTCCTAACCTATTTATCTTTTTGAAAGATAATAGTACCCTCTGGCTCATTTTCTAATTGACTTTCAGTTCAATAGTGTGAAGAAATTAGTGGGATTGTTACAGTAATATCACCACTTTCTCATTATCAAATTTCAGTTGTGCCCTTGAAAGACCAAGCCTCCCTGGGCAAATGGCCTTGCACCTGTGACATGCGGGGCTAGACTGGTCTTATGAACAGAGGCTACAGTGCGGGCATGAGGTACAAGGCACACAGCTGCCTCCTGCTTCACCTCAGGCTGCCTCTGGGGTTGCAATCTCAGAGAGTCCCGTTTCTTCCCCTGTGGAATGGGAACAGTAATTCTCTTAGGTGCCCATGTGAGCTGCTCTACCTCAGGTACATATGCAAACCCTTACAAACATCGATCTTTAAGTCAGAATACTGGAGCCAAGGTGTCCTAAAAGAGAACGTCCATGATGGGAGGAAGAGTCCTCACAAACCCCTCGTGATCTAGATGTCAGTGAGCACTGTGGCCAGCCAGGCTCTGGGACTCCTGAGGGACTGTTGTACTGGGAACAAACACATTGGTGCCAGGGCATGAGGGGAGCACATCTCAGCTTCAGGGGAGCACAATGGAGATGCTGGGTAAGGCTTTCCTCATAGGAGGAGCAGATCCAGGAAGGAGGGGCTTGGGCATATCCAGGGACACGGGATGGAGTGGATATCACATAATCATAAAGGACCAGCAGCACTGGGACTGGCCATGCCTCTGATCTGGTGTCTGAGTCCTTACTTTGGATATCCTTTAGGGGAGGAGGGTAGTTCTGTGAGGCAGAACCTCACTTTTTAGCCCAGGCTGGCCTCAAACTCATGGCAACTCTCTTGTCTCAGCCTTGCAAGTGCTAAGATTAGAGGCATGAACCACCATACTCAGCCCCCCTGGGTTTTTCCTCACTGCCCTCTGCTCTGGTCCAGCAGTGTATATGGCCAGGTAGCTGGCCATGAGGTCAGGATGATGTCATGATAAGTGGCACACAAAGCAGCTCCACAAATGAAGAGAACATGTGGCCTGTGGCCTCATTCGGACAATGGCAGACAGTGTGGGAAGATGGCCAGCATCCCACACAGCCCCACAGTCTCCTTGTCCCCACTAGCCAACGATTCAGAGGCTTTGGGGTTACCCCATACCTCCTCCCTTAACGTCCTTCCCATTCTATGTGGATTGAGAGCAATAATAATCATCTCTGGTTTCCGGGAGAGCCAGTGGAGTGCTGCACCGTGTTTACTTGTGTGAAAGTGACGCCTGAGCCACTCCCCCCACCCCCTACATGCTCCTACATGTCCAGCTTGAGCTAATGACTGTTCTTGGGAAACCTGGATCTTCCTGTCCCCAAAAGGACTAACAGAGACAAGGCAAGAGGTGGCATCAGTCTCCCCGTTCTCTGGCTGCTTCCCAGAAGAACCAAGCAAAAGGGATGGATAGACAGCCATTCTCCTACTGCTGGGCTAGGTGAGGCTTAGCGAGGGAGATATTCATGTTCTGAGCAGATGAATGAATGAAGTAAGGAAATAAAGACGAAAGTGATGGGGGACTGCAGAGATGGCTCAGCTGTTAAGAGCACTGGCTGCTCTTCCAGAGGACCTGGGTTCAATTCCCGGCACCCACATGGTAGCTCACACCTGTCTGTAACTCCAGCTCCAGACTAGGTGAGGGACCAGATGCCCTTACATAGACATACATGCAGGCAAAATACCAATGCACATTAAAAAAAAAAAAACAAAAAACAAAAAAACCCAAAGTGAGAGAATGAATGGGCGTGAGTGGAAGATGGAGGGAAAAAAGGATAAGGGGTGGAGGTGGGGGCACATTGGGGTGGGGCCTGAGATGAAGGTAGATTGAATAAGTGAGTTTGGGACCTCAACAGCTGTGCTCCGACTACTAGGCACAGGCATTCTGCAGCCTGCCTTTCGCCATCCCCAGGACCCCGAAAGCGTAGGCTTCGGCCAGTTCCCTGGCTCTGCCCTCCCTCCCCAGTGCCTCGTACAGCTCTCCGCCCGCTCTCGGTGGGCTGGGGAAGGGCCTCCAGCAGCCAGGGCAAGGGCTTATTTTTAGCTCTTACTTCACAACCCTCCCTCTCCTCACCCGCCCTTTCTCACTGCTTACTTACTAAAGCGGAGCCAGAAGCGAGAGAGCCACCAGGAAGCCTTTGTGAAAACCGGTTGCTTCTGTGAATATACCTGTGAAGGAGCGAAGCCCCAGATAGCCTGTGACTGTAGGTGGCATGCCCTACTAAAGGCTTTCTGTGGGCTCAGATAAGCAGGTTCTGCAGGCCCAGGACACTGGCTTTGCCTCTGTCCACACTGCCCTTCCAAGGTACCTCACTAGTTTTTAGATTGCTGCTTCTGGGGTGGGTTCTGCAGGCCAGAGGTGGGGTCAGAGGTTTGTCTGAGGCAGCAAGGGCAGTGGGACACCTCTTTTCCTATACCTTGTCTCTGTGACTCTGTGGTTCTCATAGTGGTCCCTCCGAATTGCTCGGCTACTGGTAGGAGCCCATGTCTACACACCCAGGGTGAGCAGAAGCAAAGAGGAAGGAGTTGTCAAATGTTTGCGCCCCAGGGGCAAGAGTGAACTGAGCAGTCAGCAGGGTCCTGTTCTGGGCTGGAACCCTCATTTCCCATCACCCCTTGCAGCCAAGGCAAGGCATCTAGTTCTGATCCTAAAAGAGGATCCTGGAAGACATATGCCTATCAGCCTAGACCTGCTGCCAGAAGCACCCACTGAGAGATTCTGAGGACTTCACTGCCGATTCCTATGTCATATTTATCATGGCTTGTTTGGAGCTGTGGGTTCCTGGAAGGGCCTATGTCTATCACGTATCTCATCGCAGTGACCAAATTCCTGACAGAGGAACTTTAGGGAGCAGAAGTTTGCTTTGACTCATGGTTTAGAAGAGCCATGTTAGCTGGGGTAGTGCTGTTTGTGGCACAGCTTATTCACACCTTGCCAGATCAGGAATCGGGGAGTTTGATCTGGAACCAGAAGTAGGTATCACCTTCAAAGTCCACCCCTAGTAACTCATTTCTGCTAGTTAGGACCCATGTCCAAAGGTTCCTCAACCTCCCAAATAGCTCTACCAGCTACTGGCCAAGTATTCAAACACGTAAGCCTGTGGGGAACAGTTTACATTCCAACCGTAGCGGTGCTGGCCCCCGTTCCTCCATCTTCATCACGACTGTCTTCAGCCTTTAGCCCTGATCCTCAAACTGTGGGTGGATTTTGAGAGTGGTGGCCAATGATCAAGAACTGATACCACTCCAGTTCTGGAAGGAGCAGGGCTCTTGGCCCAAGGGCCGCCACACACAGTTCTCCATCAGAGGAAGAGTCCAGAGCCCTGGGCACAGAGGAGTCCTCTCTGTGGGGTTCTTTGCTAGCCCTAGACAAGGAGACTTGGGCTAGAAGTGTGAGCAAAGCCCTGACTCCAAACAGGGCTTCACTTAGATGTCTTTCCTGAACCGGAAGTCTGCCCCAGCTGAGCAGAGCCTGGGGAAGGAAATGGCAAGATGGTGTCAGACCCCAGAACAGGAGGCAAGGGAGGGCGGTCCCTCTAGGACATACCACCTTCTGTGTCTGAATGCCATCCTGCTCTGCAGGGCCTCTGGCTGCTGGGCCCATAAGGACCCTGAGCTACAATTCAGTCCTTGAGGCTGGGGCCCTAGGTCTCCCTGTGTGGTCCTAAACTTGGTCATTTCTGCGCTTTCAAGTCCCCCCAGTCGTCCTCGTTTCGGGCCCAGTGACAATTTCTCCACAGTTAAGAAGAAAACCTTTTTAATTTGTCATTTGCATTTTGACTGTATGTATGTCCCTGAGAAGCTTATAACTGGGGGGCAATATACCTGTCAGTTTTCCTCTTTATGCCTTTGAAAGACAGGCTGGGGGAAGGGCTCAGTGGTACAGTGTTTAAATCATGCAAGACCAAGAGTGGGGTCTGGCTCCTCCCTGAGACTGGAGAATCATAGAAACACTCTCTGACTACTCTTGTGTCTGTGATTTTCATCCACCTCCCTTCTGTTTCCTTACAGAAAACAGAATGGCTCTGTCTGAACTGCCAAACCAAGCGGCTGCTGGAGGGCAGCCTGGGAGAGCCAGCCCCCATGCTGCTGCCCACTTCACAGCAGCCCCCGGCAGGAGCCCCTCACCATGCAGCTGGAACAGCCCCTCAGAAGCAGAAAGGGCCACAGGGGCTGGGCCAGCCATCAGGCTCCCTGCCTGCCAAGGCCAGCCCTCAGGCCACCAAGGCCAGCCCTCAGGCCACCAAGGCCAGCCCTCAGGCCACCAAGGCCAGCCCTCAGGCCACCAAGGCCAGCCCTCAGGCCAAGCCACTTAGGGCTTCTGAACCCAGCAAGACCTCTAGCAGTGCCCAGGAAAAGAAGACAGGGATCCCTGTTAAAGCTGAGCCTGTGCCGAAGCCACCTCCAGAGACCACTGTGCCTCCTGGGACTCCTAAAGCAAAAAGTGGGGTGAAAAGGACCGAACCTGTCACCCCAGTCATCAAGCCTGTTCCAGAAGCTCCCAAGGGTGGGGAGGCTGAGGTCAGTTCTATTTAATTTCCAGGGATCCTAGCTTTCAGACAGTTTGAGGATGGGCTTGCATCCCTGAAGGTCTCAGGATGTGAGCCTGAGATAGAACTATTTGGGCCCACAGAGACACCCCTGAAAGGACGTCTAGATTAAATTTCAGCAGATTGCTGGGTATGTTGGCTCATGCCTTTAATCCCAGCACTTTAGAGGCAAAGGTAGTCAGATCTCTGTGAGTTCGAAGCTAGCCTGGTCTACATAGTGAGTTCCAGGACAGCCAGAACTATGTAGAGAGACCAGACCCTCTCTCAAAAATAAGAACAAACAACAAACAAAAAAGTTCAGCAGGTCTGGAGACTGTGAGAGTGAGACATGTCCTGAGGTTGGCATTTTGCTGATTTCCCACTCTTTGATCCAGTAAAGTTTCTCTGTGAAGACCTAGAGCTTCTTGGAGCTTGCTGTGGATCTGTAAGTTACTCAGAGAGAAAGAAAGCCCTTGGGAAGTGGAGGGCCCCGGGATTGACAGAGAGGGCTAGGAGTAAGCATCTGCTTCTCACCCTACTGCAGGAACCCGTCAGCAAGCCTTACACTCAGGACCTGTCTCGGAGCCCACAGAGCCTCAGTGACACAGGCTATTCTTCCGATGGTGTCTCCAGCTCCCAGAGTGAGATCACAGGGGTCGTTCAGCAAGAAGTGGAGCAGCTGGACAGTGCCGGGGTGACGGGGCCACGTCCACCCAGCCCCTCAGAGCTCCACAAAGTGGGGAGTAGCATGCGCCCTTCACTAGAGGCCCAGGCTGCGGCTCCCAGCGGTGAGTGGAGCAAGCCACCCCGTAGCCGTGCTGGTGAGGACCAGAAGCGGCGTCCCCACTCCTTGTCCATCATGCCCGAGGCCTTCGACTCCGATGAGGAGCTGGGGGACATCCTAGAGGAGGAAGACGACTCCTTGGCATGGGGGCGTCAGAGGGAACAGCAAGACACAGCCGAGTCTTCAGATGACTTTGGCAGCCAGCTGAGGCATGACTACGTGGAGGACAGCAGCGAGGGCGGCCTGTCTCCGCTTCCACCCCAGCCCCCGGCCCGGGCAGAAATGACGGACGAGGAGTTCATGCGACGTCAGATCCTAGAAATGAGTGCTGAGGAAGACAACTTGGAGGAAGACGACACTGCTGTCTCCGGGCGAGGCCTGGCCAAACACAGCACCCAGAAGGGGAGTGCCAGGCCCAGGCCTGAATCGAGCCAAGAATCAGTAGCGGTGCCCAAGAGGCGCCTACCCCATAATGCCACCACGGGCTATGAGGAACTCCTATCTGAGGGAGGCCCGGCAGAGCCCACTGATGGCAGTGGAGCCCTTCAGGGAGGTCTCCGACGCTTTAAAACCATTGAGCTCAATAGCACAGGTAGCTATGGTCATGAGCTGGACCTGGGCCAAGGTCCTGATCCCAGCCTGGACCGGGAACCTGAGCTGGAGATGGAGAGCCTGACAGGCTCACCCGAAGACCGCTCTCGTGGGGAGCACTCCTCTACCCTGCCTGCTTCCACACCTAGCTATACGTCTGGCACCTCCCCCACCTCCCTGTCCTCACTCGAGGAGGACAGTGACAGCAGCCCCAGCCGCCGGCAGAGGCTCGAAGAAGCGAAACAGCAGCGCAAGGCCCGACACCGGTCCCACGGGCCCCTGCTGCCCACTATCGAGGACTCTTCCGAGGAGGAAGAGCTCCGGGAGGAAGAGGAGCTGCTGCGTGAGCAGGAGAAGATGCGGGAGGTGGAACAGCAGCGGATTCGCAGCACAGCCCGCAAGACTCGGCGTGACAAGGAAGAGCTCCGGGCTCAGCGGCGACGTGAACGCTCCAAGACACCACCTAGTAACCTGTCACCCATCGAAGATGCATCCCCCACAGAGGAGCTGAGGCAAGCGGCAGAGATGGAGGAGCTGCACCGCTCTTCCTGCTCCGAGTACTCCCCCTCCCCTTCCCTTGACTCAGAGGCTGAGACCCTGGATGGCGGCCCCACTCGACTCTACAAATCGGGCAGCGAGTACAACCTGCCCGCCTTCATGTCCCTGTACTCACCAACTGAGACACCTTCAGGCAGTTCCACCACACCCAGTTCCGGGCGGCCCCTTAAGAGTGCTGAAGAGGCCTATGAGGATATGATGAGAAAAGCTGAGCTGCTCCAGAGACAGCAGGGGCAGGTGGCAGGGGCCCGGGGGCCCCATGGGGGCCCCTCTCAGCCCACAGGCCCCCGGGGGCAGGGCTCCTTTGACTATCAAGACACCCAAGACCATGACTATGGCAGGGCTTCTCAGCCTGCTGCAGAAGGTACACCTGCAGGCCTCGGGGCAGCTGTCTATGAGGAGATCCTTCAGACATCACAGAGCATAGCCCGTATGCGGCAAGCCTCGTCACGGGATCTGGCTTTCACTGAGGACAAAAAGAAGGAGAAGCAGTTCCTGAATGCTGAGAGTGCATACCTGGACCCAATGAAGCAAAATGGTGGCCCACTTACCCCTGGAACTAGCCCTACCCAACTTGCTGCCCCTGTGTCGTTTTCCACGGCCACCTCCTCAGACAGCAGTGGAGGCCGAGTTATTCCCGACGTCCGAGTCACTCAGCATTTTGCAAAAGAGTCTCAGGATGCTCTCAAGCTCCACAGCTCTCCTTTGTCCCCCAGCTTGGCCTCTAAGGAGATAGGCATGACCTTTTCCCAAGGCCCTGGGACTCCAGCCACCACAGTTATGGCCCCTTGTCCAGCCAGCCTCCCACGAGGGTATATGACTCCAACCTCCCCAGTTGGCTCAGAGCGTAGCCCATCACCATCTTCCACAGTACACAGCTATGGACAGACCCCAACCACTGCTAACTATGGGTCCCAAACGGAAGAGCTTCCCCAGGCTCCCAGTGGCCCTACTGCAGGTGGACGGGCCCCCAGAGAGAAACCTCTGAGTGGGGCTGATGCTGAGGTTGGTACCCCCCAGCCTTCTCGGGGATATTCTTACTTTACAGGCTCTAGCCCACCTCTCTCTCCATCTACACCCTCAGAGAGCCCCACATTCTCACCAGGCAAGCTGGGCTCAAGGGCCACAGCAGAGTTCTCTACACAGACACCAAGCATAACACCTTCCTCGGACATTCCACGGAGTCCTGGCACACCCTCCCCCATGGTAGCCCAAGGCACACAGACACCACACCGACCTAGCACTCCTCGCTTGGTGTGGCAGCAGTCTTCCCAGGAGGCTCCTGTCATGGTCATCACGCTAGCATCGGACGCTTCTAGCCAGACCAGAATGGTACATGCCAGTGCCTCTACTTCCCCACTGTGCTCACCTACTGACACTCAGCCCACCTCCCATAGCTACAGCCAGACAACACCTCCAAGTGCATCTCAAATGCCCTCAGAACCAGCTGGGCCACCTGGTTTCCCACGAGCACCCAGTGCTGGTGCAGATGGGCCCCTGGCGTTATACGGCTGGGGTGCCCTCCCTGCCGAAAACATCTCCTTATGCCGGATCTCCTCTGTCCCTGGAACATCTAGAGTTGAGCCAGGCCCCAGGCCCCCGGGCAGTGCAGTGGTAGATCTTCGCACAGCTGTCAAGCCCACGCCCATTATCCTCACCGACCAGGGTATGGATCTGACCTCTCTTGCTGTGGAAGCAAGGAAGTATGGCCTTGCCCTGGATCCAATTCCAGGACGTCAGTCAACTGCTGTGCAGCCTCTAGTTATTAACCTCAATGCCCAAGAGCAGACGCATACCTTCCTGGCCACTGCCACCACCGTGAGCATCACCATGGCCTCATCTGTGCTCATGGCTCAGCAAAAGCAACCGGTGGTATATGGAGACCCTTTCCAGAGCCGCCTTGACTTTGGCCAGGGTTCAGGTAGCCCTGTATGCCTGGCCCAGGTCAAGCAAGTAGAACAGGCTGTCCAGACAGCCCCATACCGAGGTGGGCCCCGGGGAAGACCCAGAGAGCCTAAATTTGCCAGGTACAATCTTCCCAACCAGGTCGCACCTCTGGCCAGAAGGGACATTTTGATCACTCAGATGGGCACCGCCCAGAGTGTTAGTCTCAAGCCAGGACCAGTGCCAGAGCCTGGTGGTGAGCCCCACCGGGCTACTCCTGCAGAGCTCCGGTCACACGCTCTGCCAGGTGCCAGGAAGCCACACACAGTGGTGGTGCAGGTGGGAGAGGGTACAGCGGGCACCGTGACCACACTGCTCCCAGAAGAGCCAGCAGGTGCCCTGGACCTCACTGGAGTGCGGCCCGAGAGCCAGCTGGCGTGCTGTGACATGGTCTACAAGTTCCCCTTTGGCAGCAGCTGCACTGGCACCTTCCATCCTGCCCCCAGTGCCCCTGACAAGAGTGTGGCAGATGCCACCCTGCCTGGCCAAAGCAGTGGCCCCTTCTACAGTCCCAGAGACCCTGAGCCCCCTGATCCCCTCACCTTCCGGGCACAGGGGGTAGGAGGCCCTGGGCCCCATGAAGAACAGAGGCCTTACCCACAGGGCCTTCCTGGAAGGTTGTATTCCTCCATGTCTGACACCAATTTGGCTGAAGCTGGCCTCAACTACCATGCCCACAGGATTGGGCAGCTCTTCCAGGGCCCTGGAAGAGATTCAGCTGTGGACCTCAGCTCCCTGAAGCACTCTTACAGCTTAGGCTTCGCAGATGGGCGCTACTTAGGGCAAGGCTTACAGTACGGCTCATTCACGGACCTGCGTCACCCCACAGACCTTTTGGCTCACCCACTTCCCATGCGGCGCTATAGCTCAGTGTCAAACATCTATTCAGACCACCGGTATGGCCCACGGGGAGATGCAGTTGGCTTTCAGGAGGCCAGCCTGGCCCAGTACAGTGCCACCACAGCCCGAGAGATCAGCCGCATGTGTGCTGCCCTCAACTCCATGGACCAGTATGGTGGGCGGCATGGCAGTGGGGGTGGTGGACCTGACCTTGTGCAGTACCAGCCCCAGCATGGGGCTCCACAGGGTCTGGCTCCCCTCAGATCTGGCCTCCTCGGCAACCCCACCTTCCCAGAGGGACAACCAAGCCCTGGGAACCTTGCTCAGTATGGGCCTGCGGCAAGCCAGGGGACAGCAGTCAGACAGCTGCTCCCATCCACAGCAACAGTGCGTGCGGCCGACGGCATGATCTACTCAACTATCAATACCCCAATTGCTGCAACCCTGCCCATCACCACCCAGCCTGCCTCAGTACTGCGGCCCATGGTGCGTGGCGGCATGTACAGGCCTTATGTATCTGGTGGAGTCACAGCTGTGCCCCTTACCAGCCTGACCCGTGTGCCCATGATTGCTCCTCGGGTACCTCTTGGACCAGCAGGGCTCTACCGATATCCTGCACCAAGTCGATTCCCCATCGCTTCTAGCATCCCACCTGCTGAGGGGCCTGTCTATCTGGGAAAGCCTGCTGCTGCCAAGGCCTCGGGGGCAGGGGGCCCGCCCAGGCCAGAGCTGCCAGCAGGGGCTGCTCGTGAAGACCCTCTTTCCACAGCTGCCCCTGCTGCCGTCAAGGAAGCCCCAGCAGCCCCCGCCCCCGCCCCACCATCTGGCCAGAAGCCACCAGGAGATGCCGCTGCCGCGGCGGGTGGCAGCGGAGTCCTCAGCCGGCCTGGGGTTGAGAAGGAGGAAGCATCTCAGGAGGAGCGGCAGCGGAAGCAGCAGGAGCAGCTGCTGCAGCTGGAGCGGGAGCGGGTAGAGTTGGAAAAGCTGCGACAGCTGAGGCTGCAGGAGGAGCTGGAGCGAGAGCGGGTGGAGCTGCAGAGGCACCGTGAGGAAGAGCAGCTCCTGGTGCAGCGAGAGCTGCAGGAGCTCCAGACCATCAAGCAGCATGTGCTGCAGCAGCAGCAAGAAGAACGCCAGGCTCAGTTTGCACTGCAGCGGGAGCAGCTGGCACAGCAGCGGCTGCAGCTGGAGCAGATCCAGCAACTGCAGCAGCAGCTGCAACAGCAGCTAGAGGAACAGAAACAGCGGCAGAAGGCCCCCTTCCCTGCAACCTGTGAGGCACCTAGCCGAGGGCCTCCCCCAGCTGCCCCTGAGCTGGCTCAGAATGGCCAGTACTGGCCACCATTGACCCACACAGCCTTCATTGCCATGGCAGGGACTGAAGGACCTGGGCAGCCTCGTGAGCCCGTACTGCACCGGGGCCTCCCCAGCTCTGCCTCGGACATGTCACTGCAAACTGAGGAGCAGTGGGAGGCAGGCCGCAGTGGCATCAAGAAGCGTCACTCAATGCCCCGCCTGAGAGATGCCTGTGAGGCAGAGTCAGGGCCTGACCCCTGCACGGTCAGGAGAATTGCAGACAGCAGCGTTCAGACAGATGAGGAGGAGGGCGAGGGCCGCTACCTCCTGACCCGGAGGCGCAGGACGCGGCGCAGTGCTGACTGTAGTGTGCAGACAGACGATGAAGACAATGCCGGATGGGAGCAACCTGTACGCCGCCGCAGGTCTCGTCTTTCCCGCCACGCAGACTCAGGTTCCGACAGCAAGCATGATGCCACTGCCTCAGCCGCTGCCGCCACCGCTGCCAGGGCCATGAGCAGCGTGGGCATCCAGACCATCAGCGACTGCTCTGTACAGACGGAGCCTGACCAGCTGCCCAGGGTCTCTCCAGCCATCCACATCACAGCCGCCACGGACCCCAAGGTGGAGATCGTCAGATACATATCAGCACCAGAAAAGACTGGGCGTGGGGAGAGCCTGGCCTGCCAGACAGAACCAGATGGGCAGGCCCAGGGTGTGGCGGGGCCACAGCTTGTAGGACCAACTGCCATCAGCCCCTACCTACCTGGCATCCAGATAGTCACCCCAGGACCCCTAAGCAGATTTGAAAAGAAGAAGCCGGATCCTCTGGAGATCGGGTACCAGGCCCACCTGCCCCCGGAGTCCCTCTCACAGCTTGTGAGCCGGCAGCCTCCTAAGTCTCCACAAGTGCTCTACTCACCAGTCTCACCCCTGTCCCCACACCGGCTCCTGGACACCTCGTTTGCTTCCAGCGAGAGGCTGAACAAGGCTCACGTGAGTCCCCAGAAGCACTTCATGACTGACAGCACTCTTCGACAGCAGACTCTGCCTCGCCCCATGAAGACCCTGCAGAGGTCCTTGTCTGACCCTAAACCCCTCAGCCCCACCGCAGAGGAGTCCGCCAAAGAGAGATTCTCCCTCTACCAGCACCAGGGGGGACTAGGTAGCCAGGTATGGGCACAGGGGCTGGTCCAGGGTGGGACAAGGGTCTATTTCTAGCCTGAGGGGCCCCAGAGGGAGGGGTTTCTTCTGGGGTGGGAATGGAGTCACCTCTGGCTCCAAAGGCCCAGGGGAAGGAGTTGAGGAGTGAAGTTCCTCAGTGCACATCTGATAGAGTCCATAGCCCAGCAAGGCCAGCCTGGACGAATACAGATACACATGGGCCCCCACAGCCATCTACCCAGACACTCCACCAGAAACCTCAGCCTCTCCACAGCCCTGTCCCTTCACTACCTGTACACTGTCCAGCTCTGTTACCTCCTTCCAATCCTCTTCAGTTCTCACCTCCAGTCTAGGCACTTTCCACTCCAAGCCTTATTTATGGATGTTCTGTGAGAAATCAATACCACGGTTCAGGCTGCCTTGTGCCCCACTTCCCATCTCTAGGTGGCTTCACTGCCCAGCCGCGGCCCAGCATCCAGTCCCATCTGGAGGGCCGCAGGCACGTCCTGTGCTTCATTGTGGTCCCTGTCCCAGCTTCCCCAGTAACCGCTTCCAAACCTGTCTGTTCCGCTACCACAGTAAAGGCTCCTCGTCTATGGCTTCAGTTTCCAGTCACGTATTAGAACCGTGAGAGAGAGCCTGGCCATGGGCTGTAGTGGTGGAGAGTTGGAGACTGGGAAGATTTAATGCTAACCACTCTCAGTGCAAGGTTGAGGGAGGCTGGCTTTTCCTGACGTCTCTGAAGGTTTGGGGAGGTGAATCAGAACATGGTGGGTATTTCAGAGTTCCCAGGATGCAATGTGGGCTGATAGGCCAAAGGAAGAGATCCCAGGGAGAGGAGATAGGAACCAGAGGCACTGTGAGATTTATTTGCTCCTTTTCTGGGTGTATACAGAGGAAATTGGAGCACTGGGGTGAGTTTGTGGAGATGATGATGGTTGTAGAGGTGTGTAGTGAAGGGTCCTGGTAGGGCTGGTAAGGAGGGCAGGTCAAAGAGGCAGGTCCTGGTTCCAAGCACACAGGTCCCCATGGGCTAGCTGTGGGGGACCAGGATATTGATGGACACTCAAGGTGTGTGGCCAAAATATGAAAAGACAGATGATAAGGAGTTTAAAAGCTAAATGGATCCCACTAAAGGCTACATTTGTTTTAAAATTTGAGACCACGCTGTCATTTTCTCTGTGACACCTGTGAAAGGTGGGGACTTTTTATGTAGCTGCTTGGCAAGGTAATAAGTAGGAATCTTGGGGTCAGTCTCCAGTATATTTGGGGGATTTTGGTGGCATAGGAAATCCAGAAGGGTGGGGCATTCTGGAAGGTTGGGAGCTGGAGGTAAAGAGAACCCAGGGTGAGCACTCCGTCAGCAGGGCCTTCAGGCAGTGTGAGCCTCTGCAGCCCATGAGGGGATGGAGAGAGCACAGCAAGGAAGCCTCGAGCAGGAAGCTGTGCTGCTGGTACAGAGAGGTCTAACGAGAAATGAGAGGTTGGCTGATGGAGGCTTTGGGGAGCTGGGGGCTGGACTGGAGCACAGCTTAGGTGTGGCAGAGGGTAGTGCAGGACAGTTAGAGGAGGAGGTGGGCAGGCAGCTGAGCAGCATGCTGCTCTGGAGAGGAGCGAGACAGGAAGCACAGACTCTGAGCCTATAAACAACTGACACAGTTGGCATGTGCCCTCCATGTCATCCTGTTCTTAAAGGAGCCTGGTGGATCTAGTACCTTCTGCTACACCCCTCCTTTCCTTGACTCCCGCGGCCCTCAGCCCCCTAGGATGCTAGGTCCCAAACTTAGAGCCAGACCTATCTTCTCCTCACCTCAGTGACAGGCAAGCCTACTGGAGATGTGCAGGGCTTCTTACAGCTACTGTGCACAACACAGAAAGCAGTCTGACCCTCACCACCTACCTGTTGCCCAAAGCTTTGGAAAGGACTGTAAAATGACATAGGACTTCCCTTCATGGCAAAGAAGCCCAGACCAGAGGGTGGGCAGGGTAGACCCTGAGGCTGCTTGGTAAGCAGGGCATCAACAGTGTGGAGCCCAGCTCCTGCCTTGGAGAACCTCCAGACCTGGTTCTTCTACCCCATGCCTCAAAGTCACCCACACCTCGGGTCTCAGTGCTGCCCACCTTCCCTCTGTCTCAGGTGTCGGCGCTGCCACCCAACGGCCTGGTCCGCAAGGTGAAGCGGACACTGCCCAGCCCCCCTCCAGAGGAAGCTCACCTTCCCCTGGCTGGCCAGGTGCCCTCACAGCTGTATGCAGCCAGTCTGCTGCAGCGAGGGTTGGCGGGACCCACCACCGTCCCTGCTACCAAGGCCAGCCTGCTCCGGGAGCTGGACCGGGACCTGCGGCTGGTGGAGCATGAGTCCACCAAGCTGCGCAAGAAGCAGGCGGAGCTGGACGAGGAGGAGAAGGAGATTGATGCCAAGCTCAAGTACCTAGAGCTGGGCATCACCCAGCGCAAAGAGTCTTTGGCCAAAGACCGGGGTGGCCGTGACTACCCACCTTTACGTGGCCTTGGTGAGCATCGTGACTACCTGTCTGACAGCGAGCTCAACCAGCTGCGGCTCCAGGGTTGTACCACGCCCGCTGGCCAGTATGTGGACTACCCTGCTTCGGCTGCTGTGCCTGCCACCCCCTCTGGCCCCGCTGCCTTCCAACAGCCCCGGTTCCCACCTGCAGCCCCACAGTACACCGCAGGCAGTAGTGGACCAACTCAGAACGGATTTCCAGCCCACCAGGCACCCACCTACACTGGCCCTAGCACGTACCCAGCACCTACTTGTCCTCCTGGAACCAGTTATCCAGCTGAGCCTGGCCTGCCGAGCCAGCAGGCTTTCCACCCCACGGGCCATTATGCAGCCCCAACTCCCATGCCAACCACACAGAGCACTCTTTTCCCAGCCCAAGCTGACAGTCGTGCCCCCCACCAGAAGCCACGTCAGACTTCACTAGCTGACTTGGAGCAGAAGGTACCCACCAATTATGAGGTGATCACCAGCCCTGCTGTGACCATGTCTTCAGCCCCTTCTGAAACTAGCTACAGTAGTCCAGCAGTGAGCAGCAGCTATGAACAGGGCAAAGCCCCCGAGCATCCCCGGGGCAGTGACCGAAGCAGTGTGAGCCAGAGCCCAGCCCCTGCTTATCCCTCTGACTCCCACTACACCAGTCTGGAGCAGAATGTTCCTCGAAACTATGTGATGATTGATGACATCAGTGAGCTGACGAAGGACAGCACCCCCACTGCCGCAGAGAGCCAACGGCTGGAGCCTTTGGGGCCAGGGGGAGTCAGTGGGCGTCCTGGGAAAGAGCCTGGAGAACCAGCTGGCCTTGAGGGACCCACACTGCCCTGCTGCTATGGCAGAGGTGAGGAAGAATCTGAGGAGGACTCATATGACCCCCGTGGGAAATCTGGTCATCACCGGAGCATGGAGAGCAATGGCCGACCAGCCAGCACCCACTATTACGGTGACAGTGACTATAGACATGGGGCTCGAGTAGAGAAGTATGGTCCGGGGCCCATGGGGCCCAAGCATCCCTCTAAGAGCCTGGCCCCAGCTGCCATCTCCTCAAAGCGTAGCAAGCACCGGAAGCAAGGCATGGAACAAAAGATCTCCAAGTTCTCGCCTATTGAGGAGGCCAAGGATGTGGAGTCGGACCTGGCCTCCTATCCCACACCCACTGTCAGCAGTAGCCTGACCTCTCGGGGCAGAAAGTTCCAGGATGAAATCACCTATGGGCTCAAGAAGAATGTGTATGAACAGCAGAGGTACTACGGGGTGTCCAGCCGGGACACAGCAGAGGAGGATGACCGCATGTATGGTGGTAGCAGCCGATCCCGGGTGGCATCAGCATACAGTGGGGAGAAGCTGTCTAGCCATGATTTCAGTGGCCGAGGCAAAGGGTATGAGCGGGAACGGGAGGCTGTGGAGCGACTTCAAAAGGCGGGCCCCAAGCCCTCGTCCCTGAGCATGGCCCACAGCCGGGCACGGCCCCCCATGAGGAGCCAGGCCTCTGAAGAGGAGAGTCCTGTCAGCCCCTTAGGGCGGCCCCGCCCTGCAGGGGGCACTCTTCCTCCTGGGGATACCTGCCCACAGTTCTGCTCCAGCCACTCCATGCCTGACGTCCAGGAACATGTCAAGGATGGACCACGGGCCCACGCATATAAGCGTGAGGAGGGCTACATCCTGGATGATTCCCACTGCGTGGTTTCTGACAGCGAAGGTAATGGCAGCTGGGGGTGATTTCTGCAAATGCTCAGCACCTGGGGGTCTGCCTGCCTGTGGGACCCTGGGCCCCAAGGTGTCCCAGCAGAGTCTGTCTTGGCATCTCATCTGTGGTTCCTGCTGCAGGTGGCCCTGTACCCTGGTTCCTGGTTGTTGGAGGGTGGGGACCTAGTGACCTGCTTGTGGCTGTGGTATCCACTCTTTGGTTCCCTTGCATGGCTTCAGCTAGGTCTCCTCTCCGGCTAGCCAGGGGCTGATGGTGTTCTGTTTTTGGTCTCTGAAGCGTATCACCTGGGCCAGGAGGAGACAGACTGGTTTGATAAGCCCCGAGATGCCCGCTCCGACCGGTTCAGGCACCATGGGGGTCATGCAGTCTCCTCCTCCCAGAAGCGAGGCCCTGCCAGGCACAGCTACCATGACTACGATGAGCCCCCTGAGGAGGGCCTGTGGCCTCATGATGAGGGTGGTCCAGGCCGCCACGCCTCAGCCAAGGAACACCGGCACCACAGTGACCACGGGAGGCACTCAGGCCGCCATGCTGGTGAGGAGCCAGGACGGCGTGCTGCCAAACCACATGCTCGGGACATGGGTCGCCACGAAACCCGACCTCACCCTCAGGCCAGCCCTGCCCCTGCCATGCAGAAGAAGGGTCAGCCTGGGTACCCCAGCTCTGCTGATTACTCACAGCCATCCCGGGCTCCGTCAGCATACCATCATGCCTCTGACAGCAAGAAGGGCTCCCGGCAGGCCCACTCTGGGCCCACTGCGCTGCAGCCAAAGCCAGAACCCCAGTCACAGCCACAGATGCAAGGCCGGCAGGCAGCTCCAGGACCACAGCAGTCACAGCCGCAGTCATCCAGGCAGATGCCCTCCGGCACAGCATCACGCCAGCCACAGACGCAGCAGCAGCAGCAGCAGCAACAACAACAGCAGCAGCAGCAACAGCAAGGTGTTGGGCAACAAGCTCCCCAGCAGGCTCCATCACAGGCTCGGCTGCAGCAACAGAGCCAGCCAACCACCCGGGGCTCAGCCCCTGCTGCCAGCCAGCCAGCAGGGAAACCTCAGCCAGGCCCCAGCACAGCCCCGGGGCCCCAGCCAGCAGGACTGGTGAGTTAGCTCCTGTGCCTGGGGCCCCGACTCCCCTGGGGCAAATGCTACAATTAAAGTTTGGATGTCCCTGTGGTTTCAGGGCAGGGGTGGGGGTGAGCAGGATCTCAGCTACAGGTTCTGTGTTGCAGCCACGTGCAGAACAGGCGAGCAGCTCCAAAGCAGCAGCCAAAGCCCCCCAACAGGGGAGGGCTCCTCAGGCCCAGCCAGCTCCAGGACCTGGACCCACAGGTGAGCTATGCCCAGAACACTCAGACTGGTCTTTCCCTCCTATACCAAACCTGTATCTCACTTCCCCCATGTTCTCACGAACCCCCTAAGTACCCAGTAGACTGTGGACCTCCTACCCGAAAATGAGCCTGGACCAGTGAGAACTCCATCCTCAAAGGCACTAGAGAGCAAGGACCAGAGCCATGACTTTTTTCTTTTTTTTTTAGACAGGGTCCTACTATGTAGCCTTGGCAGACCTGAAACTCACTGTGCAGACCAGACCAGCCTCGAACTCACAGAGATCCGCCTGCCTCTGCCTCCCGAGTGCTGGGATTAAAGGCGTGCGCCACGACCGCCCAACTGAGCTTCTTATTCTCCCCTTCCTTCCCCTTCCCTCCTTTACTCTGTCCCCTCATCTTTCTCCACCCTTTAACTTTCACCGGTCTCCTCTATTTCCTGCCCCTCCCAGCCTTTCTCCTCTTCTAATTCTCATCTTCCTCTTTTTATTCCTCTAGCCCACCTTCTTCTACCTCCCAGGTTACCTGTGTTCAGATCCCTCTCCTCAGACCTCAAACAACGAGCCACGGTGTTGTTCATGACGATGCTTTCTTTCCTATAGGGGTGAAACCTGGAGCCAGGCCTGGGGGGACCCCAGGAGCACCTGCGGGTCAGCCAGGGGCAGATGGGGAGAGTGTATTCTCCAAGATCCTCCCCGGTGGAGCAGCAGAGCAAGCTGGGAAACTGACAGAAGGTATACCCTGCCTGGGGTCGGTCCGCATGGGTGGGTACTTCTCGGGTAGAGGTGGGGGGTCGGGTCCGCATGGGTGGGCACTTCTCTGGTGGAGGTGGGGGGTCATGTCACCAGGACACAGACCACCTGCTGGTACCCAGTGTTTCCTGGGTAGTCCTCGCTCCCTGGGCCTTACTGCGACCAATGGCCCTGACTAGAAGGAGTCTGGCCCAGTGCCCTGATGTCTCTCTCTGTTTTCTGTGTCACAGCTGTCTCTGCTTTTGGCAAAAAATTTTCCTCGTTCTGGTGATTGTGTCCAGAAGGGTGAGTGCTTGTACCTGTCATATGTTGGGAAAGGCCTGAGTTACTGGTGGTTGGGGGACCTCTGAAATCCCAAAGCGGGAGTCCTCTGGGAAGAGTCTGGTCTTCAGTGGATGGTACAGTGAGAGCTACAGTGTACTCTCCTGGAGTGTGAAAGAGAAAGAACAAAGATACTACACAGAGCCTCAGACATGGGGCCAACTCAGTACAGGTCCCCAGCAGAAGGAAATCAGGGCTAATGTCCCTTTGCCCATCCCAGCCCTCCCGCAGTACTTTCAAAGTGATGGGGTATCTTGGGCTATAGGAAGCAGGCAATGCTGTGGACCTCACAGCCTTCCTCTGTAATGCTCCTCAGGTTCCTGAAGACCTGAAGAAAGATGATATCATTGCTGTGGAAAAATCTCTGGAGTCAAAGGCCTGGGCGCAGCTCTGGACTCTGCGTATAACAGTGAGTGTCAGGACCAGGTTAAGATAGCAAGAAAAATTGCCAGGCGGTGGTGGCACACGTCTTTAATCCCAGCACTCGGGAAGCAGAGGCAGGCAGATCTCTGTGAGTTAGAGGCCAGCCTGGGCTACAGAGTGAGTTCCAGGACAGGCACCAAAACTACACAGAGAAACCCTGTTTCAGAAAAAAAAAAAAAAAAAAAAAGCAAGAAAAGGGGGGGAAGGGCCCCGTTCCTGAAGGTATGAACTAAAAAGGACCTGGCATGCTTCTTCCAGCTGGGATGGGTCTAGCAACCCCCTCAGAGGCAGTGTACTGGCTGGCATGGTAGTGAATCAGCTATCCTTGGGCAAGGGCCCAGTGAAGCCAGTTGTACCCCTACAACTTCAGGTCTGTGTTCTGGACACTGAGTTCAAAGTCATTCTGGAGGACAGGACAGACTATGGCTCTCATTGGCGACATTAATGCCTGGTGCTGGTGTCTCCAAACCCTGCAGAACTTAGTGGTTTTGGGCATGAAGTCAAGACACTTAGATTCACGGGCTGTGCTTGTGTCTCACAAGATGAAAGAGTGATTTAGGGAGAGAGGCAGACAGAAAAGGAACACAAAAGGTCAGCTGTCACTGGTCAGCTAGTCTCAGCCACGTTCTAGGTCAGCTCAGCAAGAGAATGGGAAGGTTCAGGTAGAAGCCCTCTCTACCTAGACTGTAGTGGCCAAGGAAGAAGGGATGCCCCCTCTTGGGCCTGCCCTGATCCTGGCCTTGCCCTGCCTCTGTGGACAGAAGAGGAAGTGCCTCATCCAGAATGGGGGAGAACAGCCAGGCTGTTGCCGCTACTCCTTGCAGCCAGGAGTCATCTATCATGCCATCTGCATGAGGCTTCTCAGCTCCTGCTCCTTTTCCAGTCTAGAGTTAAGAATCTGGAGATCTGTGGGGAGCATGGTGGGGGCACACAGCTAGTCACTCTAAGGGAGCCTTGGAGCAGTAAGTGCCCTTCCTTAGATCAGGCCTGCTCGTGGGACAGACATCCCAAGGACTGCCAGTCATTTCAGGAGCATGGGAGGCACTGAAAAGGTCCAATCTCTCCTTTATTTACTCAACAAATACTTGTCAAGCCCCAGGTATATGCCAAACCCTGTTTTAGACATTGGAGACACACAGGAATCAAAACCAAGTCCCTGTCCTTTCGAGTCCGCAGTCCATTAAGGGAAACAAAGGGTAAGTTTCAAAATAAAAACAATAAAAACTTAGCCACATAAGGTAGCATACATCTTTGATCCAGTACTTGGAGGCAGAAGCAAACGGTCTCCGAGTTTGAGGCCAGCCTGGTCTACAGAGCAAGTTCTAGACCAGCCAGGGCCACATAGTGAGTAAGTAAGTAAATAGATAAAATACATATATAAAAATCAGTTTGGAAGGAGCTTCTGGAGGTGGTAAGTGTCGTGAAGTTTCTGAGACAATGAGAGCCACCCTAAAAGAAGTCGTCAGAGCTAAGGTTTGAGAAGGCACAGCTGGCAAAGGCTCTGCTATCAAGAGGAGCTGGTCGGCTTCAGGGACAGGCAAAGACAAGCACCAACAAGCCATAGCAGAGGGCACAGTGGTAGGAGCCATTTGGGGCGGGTACTGTAGGCCAATGTAAGGAGCTTGGGCTTTCTGCTAGTGACAACACTCCCAACGCAGCCGGCGTCCTCCCTGGCTCTGCTGTAGGGCAGTGGACACCGGCCACGTTCCCTCTCAGCTCAGCATTTTCTTAGCATTCCCTGGAACAAATGTAAAATCTCAGATGGTACTCAGGGCAAGTGGGGAGGGGAGGCGACAGCCCATGGCTCAGGCTCAGGGCAGGACCCAGCCTGGGTTTGGGGCCAGAGAACTATAAGAAGGAGAGGTAGCACAGGTGTACTTTGCTCCACATCCTGCCACGGTGTGGCGGGCCACTGAGACCACGACTTTGTAGTTAAGATCTCCCTCTGTTCCAGCACTAGGCCAGCAATTGGGCTAAGTGGTCAAAGCTGCTCTGTGTCCATCTCCTGGTGTCTTTTATGTCAGAGATGAGCTAGGAGATGCTTGTCTTTTGAAACAAAATCTCATCTCTCTCACTCTTGTTTGTTTTTGTGTTTTTGAGACAGGATTTCATTTGTAGGGCTGACTGGTCTGTAACTCAATCTATGTAGACCAAGCTGATCATCAACTTTTAGTTATTCTCCTGCCTCCGTTGCTTAAGGCTAGGATTATGAATGTGCACTGTCATACCTGGCTTCCTATACTCTTAAGCAAAACAAGAAGGAACTCTTCTTACAAAATAAATGCCAAGGGTCAGCAAGAGGGCTCAGAGGGTAAAGATGCTTGCTGCTAAAGCCCGATGACCTGAGTTTGAATCCTAGTTTGAATTCCACATGGTAGAAGGTGGAAGAGAACCATCTCCTGCAAGATACCCTCTAATCTACACACACACACACACACACACTAAAAAAGGAAAAAGAAAGGGCAAATTGGATGTGGTGGTACATGCCTGTGGTCCCAGCTACTCCATAGGCTGAGGTAGGAGGGTCACTCTAGTGTCATCTTGGGCAATATAGTGGGACCCTGTTGTCTCAAATAGGAGAGAGAGAAAGGAGGTCCTGTCTTGGAGATCCGATTCTTCCTTATTCTGATCCTTCTTTCTGTGGTCTTTAACTTGCACCAATACTAACCTCTCCATGCCTTGATGGATGGAACCTTCTGGGTGAAGAGGACCCTGGCTGTTGCACATGGCAATGGCTGAGAGCAGTATGAGGAGGGTGGGAAACTATGCCCAGGGTTCTTTTAAAAAAAAATCTTTCTTCCCTCCCTTTCTCCTCTTTTCAAAGCATCTCCAATCTGGCAAACCCTTGCCCACAGCTTCACACCGGGTGGGCCACAGCAGGCAGACCTCAGCAGAACACGGGATGGTTTCTAACAGCAGCTGCCTAGGTGAAGCGTCTGCTGGACCAGTGGGACCATTGGCTTGGGGGCCCTTCCATTGTCTTTCCAGAGACCTTGCCTTCCTCAGGCCGGCTGTCCTTGGGAGAGAGGAACCCTCACCAGAACACTGCTGCTGCTGTGGCTGCTGCTCTTCCCACAGCCTCCTGTGGCCTGGCCAGCCAGGCTTCCAATGCGTTATACACAGAGTTTGGGTGCACACTGCCCTCCCTCTAAGATGCCAGAAGTTTTTCCACAGCCTTGGAGAGGGCCTTTGACTGAGGGCTGGGGGCCCTAGGCTCCGTTTCCTTCACATTCCAGCTGGCCCGGATCCCTCTGTGGCCATAAGGCCTTGCCCCCTTCACCCTGCCCTCTGGGTGACATTGGAGCAGACCTCCCCATGGCCAGCATGGGTTTGGGAGAACTTTACAAACATTAGGACCTAACACTGTCTCATCGCTGAAGTAAGAGGCCATAGCACCGACAGGCAGCGTGGGCACCGGCTGAGGCTTCTCCCAGCCCGTGGATGGCGGCATCCTCGGCATGCCTGCCATCATCTTAAAGCCATCCCCCCAGCCATTGTGAGCATCCCAGCAGCACCGCCATTGTCTCGACCAGCCGGCTCCTCGTCTGTACACCTGGGGATTTCTTTTGATTTCAAGAACAGCCTTAATCATTCCAGTTTGATTTACATGTATACCTCATGAACATTTTTTTTTGTTTTATTTCTCTTTCTCTCCCTTTCTTTTCTTTGCTTTTGTTCCTGCGTCTCTCCGCTCCACCACCTTGTGACTGATGGTTTGGTTTCCTCTCTGCTCTGCCCCTGCGCAGCACAGGGAGAAATGTTGATTTAGAAGCAATAGCGGGCAGCAGGCCACCAAGAGCACAAACCCAGGGCGAGGTCTGGGAGGCCCCTCAGCCCGCCTGTTTACTGTGCAATTCCAGTCCTTCTTAAGCCATCAGCAGTGGGTGTGCTCAGAGCAGAGGAGCCAGGACTTATGCACCAGCCAAGGGAAAGGCTCAGAGCCCCGTGGGGTAAGGGGAGTGTGATTCTGTCCATTCACCTGGTGGACTGGGCTGCATGCCTCCCCAAAGCCCTTCCCTTGGAGGCCTCCCTTCATCTCGGGCACAGCCACAAGTCTCATCTCTAATGTTCTATGCAATGAAATATAAACCCTCAAAGACAACTGTTAATATTTAATAAATTCCATGTTACATATAAGGAGTTAATTGCAAACACGCAGTTGAGAAACTGGATAGATCTGCTCATATCACCACCCCAACCAATCCTTGTCCCCACTTTCTGTGTGTATGTGAGTGTGTATGTGTGAGACAGAGAAAGTGAGAGCATGCGTGTGTGTGTGTGCGTGTGTGTGTGTAAATTCTAAGTCTGTGGCATGTTTGACCTGTAGCAGGACTCGCTGCTGCCGGGTGAGTCACCGCCTGTCTCTCGCAGTGGAGCATGCACAGCTCGCAGACTCTTTGCACGATTTCATTTATTTTAAATGCTCGACCCTCTCGCTTGGAGTTCTTTTTGCCTCCAAACCTCTCCTTCAGGAGCACTTCTCCCTGACTTCTGCACAAGCTAGTAAAGACCTGCCAGAACTACCTGAGTATGCCAGGCCATGGAGCAGGCAGTGAGGGCCCTGTACACCTTGCAGTTCTTTATCTGTCTATGATAGCAGATAAAAAGAAACCTCAAAATAGACAGTGATAGGAGCCTGCATAGGATGCGTGTGTATGAATATTCCGTGGGCTGCTGTAGGATTTCTACTTGTATATCATTTTCCCCTCCTACCGCAGGCCTGAGCCAAAAGATTCCAGCCACCCCTTTGCAGTGGAACACTGCTCAAGGGCAAAGCTGGGCCACATCTGTGGAAAGGCAGAAGTCAAGAGCAGAGCCTGGGTGTACCCTAGGATCCCTAGATCTTGACTAAACCTGCTCTATGCCTTTCCTTTGTGATGAGGAGTCTCAAAGGACTGTGACCCAGGAGATCTGGAGCCAGGGTCATAGGGTGCTCAGAAAGAGCTGGCTGTGGGGTCTCTGGCTGAAAATACCCAGAACAACTACTCACATAACAGCATCAAGCTGAGCTCAGAAGGTTTCTCAAAAGCAAAACTTACTGAATAGCCTGTGGAGCCCTCTCTGCATCTGTCCCCAGGACTTGCCTACCCTTTCCTCTGAAGCATAAGTATTCCACTGTTATCAACATCTCTCTGATCCAGGAGTAGGGCAGACAGTAACTGCCTGACCCATCAAGGTCTGACCTTCCTTCAGAGTGCTCTGGTCTGTACCATGCATTTCTCAGGGGTCCACATTTCTCATGCTTTTTTCAAGGCCTACAAATCCTTCAGAGTAGAATCCTGTCCCACCTTTGGCGACTGTCGATGGGACAGTTGAAGCTGTGTCAAACTTAAGACCTTGAGTACCTGGGATTTGGCTTTCTTCATGCTATGGGACATCTTAGAGATCAGACCTGGGCTCTGTGGGGCCATCTGAGCAAGGGCTGAAAGAAGGCCACATCGAGGAACTCAGCCACACAGGCCCAGGTCTGGACGGGATGTGCCCATTGTTTAGACACTTGGGATCATGGCTGTCACCCTTTCCACTCATAGGGACTGGACTAGGAGCTGAGAGCAGGCAGGATGTCCACAGGTCAACCTCTGGCAGGCCCACTAGGCTCTAAAGTATTAACTTTTCAGCAAATTTCTTTTCTGGCCAAACTCTGAGTTTGACATTTCTGATATCTGCCACTACATCTCTGGCTGTACCCACAGGACAGATCTTTGCCCCTTTGTGAAGATGACTGCAACAGTCTTCTAGGTCATGGGTATTCTAGCCCTTGTGTTGACTCTGGGGCTATGACAGCCTGAGGCGGGTAGCTGCTGTGGGACATGGTAAGCAATGGGTGCATCTCCAAATGGGTAAGAAGTCTCTGGGTAGAGTCCAGACCTTTTCCATATCCCCTCAGTGTCCTAAGTAAGGGTACCCTCCTCTGCCTACCCAAGGCCTCAACACGCTCACTTCATAGTGGCAGTTCTACCATTGCCTTCCTAGTTCTTGGGTAGGACAAATGGTCTCAGGGCCCACAATGAGAGAACAGCAGGGCGGCAATTGCGGCCTATATTCTGGAGCCTTTGGGGAGTTTTTCAGGCAGGTCCTTTGCCATGATGGTACAGTCCTGCCCTATTAGCCCTTCTCCTCCCATGCTGTAAATATTTGTCATCACGGACTCCAACAGGGTCGGAGGGACAGATCTAATCAACTGAAACTCTTTGGAGATGCCATCTCTGTCTCCCTAGGTGCCAGCATCTTGCTACCATATGCACCGGGTGGCACCAGAGAGCCATAGAAGTCGTGAGATACTGTGTGTGTAAGCACGTGTACATGAATGTGTGTGTATGTATGTGTGTGTGTTTGTGTGTGCGTGCACGAGACTCATTCAGCCTCTAGGGTCAAATCAGTTCCTCTCCAAGGTGGAACCCTGGAGAGTAGTGGCCATCTACATTTTCCCTCTAGCTTCCATGTCTTGTTTTTGCTTTTCCTTCCCTCTCTTTCCTTCTCTCCTTCTTTATTTGAGGGGGAAGAGTGCTGTACAAAGTCAAACAAACAAGTTTACAGTTGTAAGTGCAATGACCCGAGTCCTCCACATGACCTTGTGAACTGTGTGCCGTCCTCCCGTGCTCTGTGAGAACTCGTGGTACTTCTGTGTTCCTCCCCTGTATTGTGACAAGGTATTTCTGTGATATCAAAATAAAAGGACTTGATATAAACAACCTCCAGACTGTCTTTGGGATGACTTCTAAAGTGGGAATTCTTAGCCAAACAAGCAAATACCCAAATTTGTGACAATATTCTCCATGGTTAAAGAAAAAAGTGAGAAAGAGCACAATTTCAGAAGTGTTGGTACAACGGGGACTGAGAACACACCAAGCCATTTAAAAATGACCCTCCATGGCTGGGCGGTGGTGGCGCACGCCTTTAATCCTAGCACTCTGGAGGCAGAGGCAGGCGGATCTCCGTGATTTCAAAGTCAGCCTGGGCTACAGAGTGAGTTTCAGGAAAGGCTCCAAAGCTACACAGAGAAACCCTGTCTCAACTCTTCCCCCCCACCCCCAAGAATGACCCTCCATGAAGGTGCAAAGGTCAATGCGTTCCCACGAGGCAGTTTTCAGGATCCTGCTTCTCAGGAGCTAGATAAGCAAGTGCTGCCCCCTGGTGCTCCCAAGCAAGCTTTACATCTGCCTGCCTTGTTCCAACCTCAGAATTTTTTCATAGCTGAGAGACCTTAGTTCCCCATATAGTCAAGAATAGTTCAAGCTGAATGTGGTGGTCCACACCTTTAATCTCAGCACTTGGGATGCAGAGGCAGGTGGGTTTCTGTGAGTTCGAGGCCAGGACTATGTAGAGAAACTAAATATAATTCAAGCATCACTAGAAAATAAGAAACAGAGATAAAACAAAAAGAATATCAATTTTGCTTTGGGTAAGAAGGAAAGCACACATTCAAGGGGATCCGGAGCTGGTTTGAAAGACCAGCCAGGCTCAAGCTATTTGGAGGAGGGGAGAGACCTACTGTTGGCCAACTGCTCTTGCTCTCTGTTGTCACCTAAGTCGACCTAGTCCTGTGTCTGCCTAGGCTCTTCTTTCCACAGCATGCTCGCTGCTCTTAGGTGTAGTCTGACCCCACCAGGACCTCTGCTCTTGGGGTCGGCTGAGACCCAATATGCTAACGATTCACAGCAATGAGCCACTGAGAAGGGCGGGTTAAGGCTGTGGAAACAGATAACTTTA
>CABHPP010126645.1:49931-68494 GCA_902168425.1 Peromyscus attwateri | reverse complement strand
AAAAAAAAAAAAAAAAACCCTAAATACTCATAACTCATCGCGACTGATCTTTTTGGTATAATAACATACCTGTAGTCTTAGTGTCATTAACCACTTTTGTTCTCAACCTAACTTTGTATCAAATCACTAATGTTGCTTACGTAGTGCTACCTGTGGTTGCCTCAGCCAGTCACATAGTAGGTACTTTTCCTATCTCTGTTTCACAGAAGAGGGAACTGAGGCTTGAGTGGTTAAACATCTTTCTCAAATCACATTTATAGTGACTTATGATAAAGGGATTTGTACATAGGAAGTTGGACTCCAGGTAACACACCTGTAAGTCACCATACCAAATATTCTCCTTAAAGATACTTTCTCTGGTTGGCTGATAGATGTTGTAGGTTTAATGTGTTCAAAGTAGTCATGCAGTTGTAGCCAAATACCTGGTCATTCTGGATGTCTTTCTCTTGCACCCTACATCTAATTTGATAGTTCCTGACAGCCCTATTTGTAAAATGCTCTACATCTGACTTTTTCTATCATTCCTGTGATCAGACTGCTGATCACCAACCTCTTTACTTGTAAAATAATCATAGTCTCTATATGAGTCTCTTTCTCTGTTGCCCTTTACAGTCAGTTCTCCACAATACAATCAGTTATCTGATAAAAAATGAAAAATAGACCCACTGTACCCTTGCTCAATTCTCTCCTGACTCTTTTTTTATATGAACTATGACTTTGTTACTCTGACCACTGAACTCTCTATGATCTGACCCGTGTTTACCATTCCTTCAGATTTTTTTCCTTTCTCCTTCCATCGTAGCAATAGTTGTCTGCATTCTCTTCCCTAAATTCAGCACCTGGCTCCCTTGTCCTGACCTTTGTCTCACGTTTTTCCTAGGCCCTTTGTCATTTGTTTTTTAAACACAATTCAGGTCTTTGTTAAATATTAGTTCATCAGAGAGCAACTTAATCTAATATACTAATATAAACTAACACCCTTTACTTTACACTCTCTGTTTTGTTTGTTCAAAGCCTTTATTGCTTCCTGAATTAACATAATTACACATCTATGTCTTAACTTTAATTGTTTTTTACTTCAAGTTTATTGAGAAACTCTAATCTGAATGTAGCATGAATCTTAAAAGTTCTTGTTAATAAAATCAAACCTGAGCCAGTTATTGGGGTGAAATGCTGGATAGTCAGAGAGACAGAACAAGCCACAGCTATCTCACCTCGCCGGATCCTCAGCTGGTCTTGCTTCCTCAGACTGGAAGCCTCTATGTCCTCATATCCGAATGACTCTCAGCTGAACTGCTGCTAGAAGCCTGAATGCTTAACCAGGCCAAATGCTTAACCATGCCAAATGCTTCTATGGGCAAATGCCTCTATGGGCAAATGCCTCTAGTTTTTGGTCCTCACGCCTTATATACCTTTCTGCTTTCTACCACCACTCCCTGGGATTAAAGGGGGTGCTTTCTGGGATTAAAGGCGTTGGTCACCATGCTTGGGTGTATCCTTGAACACATGGATTTCTGCCTCTGGAATGCTAGGATTAAAGGTGTGGTGCTACCACTCCCTAACCTCTGTTTAACATTGTGGCTGTTCTGTCTCTGACCCCAGATAAGTTTATTAAGGTACACAATATTTTGGGGAACACAATACCACCACATCTGAATATTTAAATTACCAGTGAAAACTCATTTTCATGCTTATTCGTGTCACAGGAGTGAATTTGATGGAGATTTACAGTCCCAGCTTCTAAGTAAAGCCAATGAAGAAGATAAAAACTGTAGCAGAGCGCTCTCTGTGGTAAGCACTGTTGTTCGAGCTGCGAAAGATCTGTTGCACAGAGCTCTTGCTGTGGATGGTAAGACTATTCTTTTCCTTTCTTTATAGTCATAGTTTAGAATCTGTAATTCTTCTCTGTACATGGTTAATGAAGGGAAACCATCTTGTAGAATCCCAAAGTGTTTAGTTCCTTATCCATCTATACAAGTATTGATTTTGGATCATTTATACACTTCATACTTACCAGAAGAATTTTTTTAGAGTGATCTAAACAGATTACCTGATACTTTTATTTTTTTAGTTTATACAAAAAGAGAAACATTCCATCTGATTACATTTGTTGTTTTGCTTTATTCCTAGTTAGTAATAATTTTCTTTTTCTTTCTGTGTATCCTGTTCCCGTTAAGTATCACCATTCACCCAAATGTCTGGATAACCTTGCCCATCTCCTCAGATCCACTTTTCTAAATTAAGCCTGGGACTATTCTTTCACTGGAAACTCCAGCTGGTTTTTCCTCTCTCTCTGTTTTTCTAGTACCTAGTTCAAGCTGCCATGGTGCAACCTTATATGTACTTTCTCTTGGATAGAAATGTTCAGATAATCTCATTGCTGCCTTCCTCCTGTTACCTACCTCTTGGTATCTGGGCATCCTCTGTACTGTCAGGAGAATTGTTAGTGTCAAATATTCAGTGTTATCCTTTCCCCTAAAAATTTGGTCCATCCCAGAGGTTTAGGCTAGGTTAAAAAAGTATTTTCTGAATAAATGTCATTTATTCTTATGCAACAGGTCTAGAAGCCCATATTTGGGAGAATAATTGCCCTGTAATATAAATGTCTAGGCTTAGCCCATCTTTTAAGCCTCATGTTCATGGAAAAATGACTAAAATGGCTATCAGAAAAGCTCTTCATGAGAAAAAGAAGTCATAATAGAAAAGTGACAACAGATGCTTTTTGAGATGTTTATATGTACAGGCATTGTTCTAAGTGTTTTATATATGTGTTGAGTCATTTAATCCTAACAGCTGTCAGGGAAGAAATATTGTTATCTTGCTTTTCAGATTAAATAATTTGCCTAGTGTCATTTCTATTGCTGTGTTTAAAACCACTGCCCTAGGTTCTCCTCCTGGCTGTAACATTTTACAAGTATATATTTATAGAACACATTAAGAATTTACTATAAGATAGACAAACACTGTGTGCCTTGGTTTTCTCTTCTAAAAAGTAGGAAGTATCTATTGTAAGGATTGAGATAATACATGCTAGTAAATCCCTTACAAAAAATTGATTCGGTCCTTTATAGGCATGTAGTTAATGTCAGCCACAACTTTCTGAGGATAATAGGATATAGGTTAGTTTAGCATGTGTACAGTATAACGAAACCACCTTCTAACTATAGTTTTAATGCTTTTTTTAGCTGATGACATTCCAGAACTGCTTAGCTCTTCCAGTCTGTTTTCCATGCTGCTTCCCCTTATTATAGCCTACATAGGACCAGTAGCTGCTGCTATTCCCAAGGTGTGTAACTAAATTCTATGACTTTGAATTTCTTACCATTTTTTATACCATTTCATAGATTTTCTATCTTCCCTTTAAAGATATATTAAGCGTGAAGGCTCTAGGGTTATAGATAACAGATAAAGCACCTCACGTAGTAGAAGTTATTAGCTAAGCCTCTTTGTTCCCAGCGTTGCTTATTGACTTAGTGTACTTACATACTGATTTCACACTTGAAGATCTGTCTTATAAATATGACATATAAAGAAAGATTAATTTACCTGCTTATTTTAAAATTTCCGAGTTTGATGCCAATTCTCCACCTTAAAAATAGTGGTAGAAATGGAATGTTTTACAGTAGTGAGATAAGACATGAAGAAAGTCATAAACTATTGAGTCTTTGGCATAACTAAATATTGGGAAAAGCTATTTACTGTAGACCACAGAAAAGCAAGAGTTTTAAAATATAGGTTATTTTGATATAATATCTAAGATAAAATTCTTTACCCATTAAAAACGTTTTTATTTAAAAATACTTTATAGAAACTGTGTATGGAACTTGTTACTGATAAGTATTACCAACAATTAGGATAGTTCCTTAGTAAAATTAATTTTACATTTATTTAATCATGTATATTTTTTATATCTACTAGGTTGCTGTAGAAGTTTTTGGCCTTGTCCAACAATTGCTTCCCTCAGTTGCCATTTTGAATCAGAAGTATGCACCCCCTGCGTTCAATCCCAATCAGTCAACTGATAGCACAACAGGAAACCAGCCTGAGCAAGGTCTCTCGGCTTGTACCACTTCTAATCACTATGCTGTCATTGAGAGTGAGCACCCATACAAGCCTGCCTGTGTGATGCACTACAAGGTGGGCACCATTCTTAGCAAGATGCAAATCCCAACCTTGAGCTGAGATTTTCTCATGGTATCTGAAAGAGTATTTTGCATATGTTCAGAAATGTCACTTCTTCTGTAGTACTTAAATATAAATAATCCACAGATAAACTGTTGGGCTAACGAAGACCTGAAGATAGAACTTTTTCCCTTTTATTAAAGATAGATTCTTTTCTCATACAATATCTCCTGATTACAGTTTCCCCTCCCTCTGTTCCTCCCAGTCCTTCCCCACCTCCCCTCCCCTCTGGATCCCTTCACTTTCTGTTTCTCATTAGTAAAGAACAGGCTTCTAGCAGATAACAACTAAACATGACAAAATAAAATATAAGATGAAGCAAAAAGTAGAACATCAAAAGTTGAACCAGGCAACTCAACAGAAGAAAAAGAGCCCCAAAGAAGGCACAAGAATCAGAGACCCACTCATTTATATACACTTTATAAAAATACTAAACTGGAAGTATGTATGCCGAGGGCCTGATGTAGACATGTTGACTCTGTTGCTGTTTTAGTCTCTGTGGGTTCATATGCTCTTTGCTCAGTTTATTTAGAGCCTTGTTCTCCTGATGTCCTCCATCCCTGCTGGCTCTTACACTATTTCCACCTTCTCTTCCACAGAGTTTCCTTAGCTCTGATGGGAGAGATTTGATGGAGACATCCCATTTAGAGCTGTGTGTTCCAAGGTCGTCTGTCTCTGTCTCTCTCTCTTTCTCTCCTTCTCCCCCCCCCCCCTTTCTCCATGATGTCTGGCTGTGGGTCTCTGTATTTGTTCCCATCAGTTGTAGGAGGAAGCTTCTCTGATGATGGCTGAACATGGTACATATCTATAAGTATAGCAGAATGCCACTGGGAGTCATTTTATTGGTTTGTTTGTTTGTTTGTTTGTTTGTTTTAACTTAAGGCTTTACCTTAGGTCTCTGGGCTATCTAGGAAAACAGAACTTTTACCTTACAGATTTTATACTTTGGTAGGTTTTTGTTATTTGTTTGTTTTCTGTTTGTTTTTTTTGGGGACAGAGTTTCTCTGTGTAGCTTTGGAGCCTGTCCTGGAACTTGCTCTGTAGAACAGGCTGGCCTTGAACTCACAGACATCTATCTGCCTGCCTTTGCCTCCCAAGTCTGGGATTAAATGTGTGTACCACCACCACTCGGCCTTTGGTAGGTGTTTGAAAGTTATTTACAAATATTTTTCTAACAGTATTGAAGTATATAATGCTAAACTCTGTGGTATATATTATAATTATAGTGAATATAAATCTTAAAATTTGTAAATAGTATTTTTATATGTGTTCCTGTGGGCATGTTCGTTCATGGATAAAGAGGCAAGAAGACAACTGCATGCTATTCCTTAAGCACTTTTCACATTGTTTTTGAAACAAGGTCTCTCACTGAACTAGAACTGGCTAAGTGCACTAGCCTGGCTGGCCAGCAGCCCCAGTGGTCTTCTTGTCTTTACCTCCCAGCCCTGGGATTAAAGCTTGTACCACCATACCCAGACTTTATTTATTTACTTTGACACAGGTCCTGGAGACTCCACTCTAGTCCTCAAACTCTTTACAGACAGAGCTATCTCCCTAGCCTGTAAATCATACTTTTTAAACTGGCATTATTTGTACCACTATCTGAACTCTGAAAATCGAAAGTAGTCTACTTAGAATATTATATAAAAAATAAAAAGTGAAATATTTTAAAATTTAAGGTTATTATATTCAAATCCTTTTAGTAAATAAATGAGAATGAATCATGTGCTTTTTTCAATTACATTTTTGTGCTTGTAAAACATTCAATTTGGTTTAGAAATAGGAGCTATATAATAGTAGACCAGTTAATGCTGTAGCCTTACTCATCTCCTGGTTCAAGTCTTAAGTTCTTAATTAAACCATTTCATTTATTTTCTGCTTCTTCCTTTTCTTTTATATTATTGTAAAACAATTAATGTTATTTTCTTTTGTATTTCTCTAATGTAAGAACCCTCTAAAATAACTATAATATTATAACACTTAAAATGAGCAATTCCTTAATATTATAAAATACGCATATTTTATGTGTTTGTTTGAATTTGAATTCACATAAGATGAATATATTTGGGATTGTTTGTTTCTTCAGTACCCCCCCCCCTTTTTGTTTTTTTGAGACATGTTAAAGCCCTGTAAATATATTCATACCCTTCCATCTCTGTCTTTGGGTTTCCTCAACTTTTGATTGTTGAAGAAACTGGCCCTATATCTCAGCTGGATGTGAGTCTCTTCACTTTACCTTACTGAGACTTTAGATTCTCCCTTCTATTTTTCCTTGCATCTTTGTTCCCTGGAATGAGCAAATATTTAGACTTACCTTTCCTGCTTCAGCTCTGAATCAGCCACTTTAATAAAAAAAAGCTCTGGTTCTTGTTATACTACATATATACAAATATATGTGTGTATATATATATATATTGTGTGTGTGTGTATATATATATATATATATATATATATATATAATTTGTTTTGTGAATTGGTTTTTATTTGGATTTTGTTTTCTAATATTTAAATAATTGCATACTCTGAAACTAAATGATAGGACAGTCTGTTTTGTTTCCTTCACTTCGTTTCTCCTTCATTTCTCCATTTTTTTGTAGTGTATCATTCTCTCATTTCATTTAATGTAGGCATACATCACATAACAGATGTAGGTGTGTGCATGTATACTCATATCTTCTTGTCTCCTGCCAGGTGACATTCCCGGAATGTGTTAGGTGGATGACAATAGAATTTGACCCTCAGTGTGGTACCGCACAGTCAGAAGACGTCCTCCGTTTGCTTATTCCTGTCAGAACTATTCAGAATTCAGGATATGGACCAAAACTGACAACTGTTCATGAAAACCTTAACTCATGGATAGAATTAAAGAAATATTCAGGATCCTCTGGATGGCCTACTATGGTTTTAGTGTTGCCAGGTGAATTTTCTCTTCTCTGTTTTATGGGTTAAAATGGATACATGTATGTATATTAAAGATGCATTATTGAAAATGTTTAACTTCAGAGAAAATTATTAAAGACTTATGGGTCTTGGTTTCAATTGAGAAAAATAAGATATGCTGGGCAAAGGGCATAGTGTACTCTAAATTTAAGAAGAGTGATTATTTGAAGATTTTTGAGGTGAAGGGAGTTAATACTGAGTCATCTGTATAGTTGTGACCAAATTACAAAAAAAAAGTATAAAAATGGAATTGATTTTCTATTTTCTCGGTAAATGCTATCTTTCAGAAGTAGGATTCAGGCCCTTCCTTTGGAGGTGTATGTAGTAGAATATTTTACAGTGTGCTACTTTTGTTTATATTGCATTTGTTTAACTTCGTGAAGCTGTGTTACTGTGCCTGTGTAAAACACCTGATGGTCTCATAAAGAACTGGCCAATAGCAAGGCAGGAGAAAGGATAGGCGGGGCTGGCAAGCAGAGAGGATATATAGAGGGAGAAATCTAGGAAGAGGGATCTGAGATCTAGCAGCCAGAGGAGGAGGACAACTCCAGGGGCTAGCCACCCAGCTACACAGCAAGCCATGGGGTAAGAATAAGATTTACAGAAGTAAGAGAACAGGAAAAGCCCAGAGGCAAAAGATAGACAGGATAATTTAAGATAAGGAAAGCTGGCTAGAAACTAAGCCAAGCTGAGGCCGGACATTCATAAGTAAGAATAAGCCCCCATATGTGATATTTGATAGCTGGGTGACGGGCCCCCCAAGAAAAGAGTAAAAACAAACAACATTTTGATGCCCCACATTGGGTACCAGTTGTTGTCCTTTTTTAAAATGGTGACTGCTTTTTAAGCCATAGCTGTCTGAAACAGCAACTGTAACTCCGCCACTACCAGCAGCGGTTAGGCCACAAGTGCTGTCGCCAGAGGGAAGTCTGATCCCTCAGGCTTCAACTCTGGAAAAGCTACAAAGGGAACTTAACTTCTCTCCCTCTAAAGAACCCAAGATTCAAAGACTAAGGTGGAATTCTGCTCTTCAGAGGTGGAATAGCTAGTTGCTCAGCTCCTCTCCTCATTGCATCCTCCAAAAAGCCCTTGTGCTGCTCCTCCCCCTCCTTATAAACCTTTCTCACCTGGCTCCTCCCTGCCACTTCCTGTCAGCTAGTTGCTGCCGCAGCCTTCTGACTGCAGGTGAATTTTATTTAATCAAACACGTCTTTGCATCATTAAACGTTCCAGAGCATAAACAAAATAACACACCTTGAAATAATATTCTACAACAGGTATGTGTGTTTGTCTGTGTGTGTGTGTGTGTGTGTGTGTGTGTGTGTCTATGCGTGTGCTTGCATTTATTTCTGATATTTATGTCTTCCTTTAAGAGAAAGTTAAGTTTTTAAACTCTTTAGTCTCTATAGTATTCTAACTTTAACCAGTTAACACTAACTAGTCTCTCAAACACTTAAAATTACACAGAGAGATTTTGTCATCTTTCATCTGGCCTTGATGAATTTAGAGTTTTTTCTTTGATTCTGAAACACTTTTTTTTTGGATTGGTTGATTTGTTAAGAGATCAGAAAATGCCAGTTACCAGGGTAGAAGATTACTTAATTCAAAACAGAGAATACTAGCCTAGGTACTCAGTAATTGATAGATAATTGGGGGGGGGGGGGGGAAATGCTTATCTAACTTAAGGATAGGCTTAAGGAAATGGATTTGATTATAATGGAAATTAGCAACCATTCATTAGGGCTGGTTCTATTTTTGATAGTGTTGCTTTTAACATGGTTTGTACAAATAAATAAAGGACTCTCCATCAAAAAGTCTTCTTTCCATTTTAAAAACTGATTTGAGTAGTTATTTATATTTATATGATAAAATAATGAAATGTTATCAAGTTCTTTCAGATTTAACCATACTAACAGAGATTGGTGCTTGCTCACACATACACACACACACACTTTTTGTTTTTTAAGGAAACGAAGCCCTTTTTTCACTGGAAACTGCTTCAGATTATGTGAAAGATGATAAAGCCTCCTTCTATGGTTTCAAGTGTTTTGCAATTGGATATGAATTTAGCCCTGGACCAGATGAGGTAAGAACAAGGTATCTTCCCAGTCTGTTAAGAACAATTGGCTCTTTTAAAAGTTCCTTGGATGTAAAGTACCTTGCAAGCTTGAGGTTTATGTTTAAAATGTTGTGTAGTTTAATTATCCGTTAACGTTTGCTACTCTTCGTACATGGGGATAATTGAGTTAATGCAACGTGGCCCCATGTAAGTAAAGCATACTTTGAAGCATGACTGTATGCCCCATGCTAAAGTTTTACCTTTAATAAATAACAGAACTTAGCTTCACAAAGTGATTTAAGTTATTCTAGATTTTCTTAAATGTTTTAAATCAAACACTAAAGTAAAGCCAAGGTAATAATCTTCCTAAATGTGAATGGCAAATGATTTGGACAGTGAAGGTGTAGACCCAAACAATATGGGGTATAATATTAAATCTCTTTCTCCCTCAGCTGCCAGCTAAACAGAGCTTTCTAGTTTCATTGGCAGAACTTGACTTTGAATTACAATGTTTTTATAACCCACGTTCAAACATTTTTTAAGTAGTGAATTTTATGCAATTCTACAGGGAGTTATTCAGCTGGAAAAAGAATTAGCTAATCTCGGTGGGGTCTGTGCAGCAGCTTTGATGAAGAAGGATCTAGCACTTCCTATTGGTGAGTCTAGTTAAGTAACAGGTGTTGTTAAGGATTCATAAGAAAATTTAAAAGCAAGACATATTTATTACAGAGCATTCAAAGATAAACTTTGAACAAAAATTCTGTGACTACATGTACATATGAGTAACAGCTATTTGATACACTGATGTGGTTTCGATGGAAACTTAAGGATATCCTAAAATCTTTTTAATTTACTCAAATTCACATGTATGTATATCCTCCATATATTATACCTCCATATATATGTCTGTACATATATACACATACGTGTATACCCTCCATATATATAAGTACACACACACACATATGCACATACTTATTTTTCACGTGGAAAATCATGCAGACCTTCTCATTCTATCTTTTATTTACCCCTCTTCTTTTTCTCTGCCCTTGTCCTTCCTTGTTGTGTCCCGTTCCTGCTCCTTTTTAATCTTCTTGGTTTCCTCAGTCCTGCTTCATATTAGTCCTTTGTCCTGTTCTCCTAAGATGTTAACATTTTTATATGAAGAGAATTATTAGCACTATCATTGGAAGAGCCTTATCAATAGCTGTTAACAATTTTACTTTTGATGTGTCTGTTTATATTGAATACTTACAGAAATAATCAAAAAATACATATTGACTGAAGGATGAAGATAGCAGTGCCTTTGATTGCCAAACCTAGCTGCAACCAAATCTGTCGTTTGGAACCCCGTTAGAGAGCTGATGGAGTCTGTGCAGCTGAAAGAAAAAGCATAGCTATATGGCCTGAGAAAGAAAGTTCTCCATATTATAGTAAATGAAACAAAAAGTTATAGAAAAAGGTCACATTCTTGGTGGCAGCATCATATCTATGTATGAGTTCATGCATGCTCACCTTTATGTACATTGACATACACATATGCAGTTAACTCTTGCATGTAAAATTTCTAGAAGAGTAATACATGAGAAACTGTTGACAGTGGATTTCTGTAGGGGAACTATAATGGTTGGAATATATTTATTCCACCCTTTCTTCTAGTCAGTTAGACTGTTTCCCCTGAGCCATGTTACTGTTTCATAACTGTCAAAGAAAAGAAATAAAACGTTCTGTATTACACAATAAAGAGAAAATGGCTAAAGGACACAGGTAAGTAATTCTTGCAGGCTGCAAGAATATATTATAGAGATTCAGCTGGATATTAAAGCTGTACCTAGAAATTTCAAGGTATTTTTCTAGAAGCAAGCCATTTATTATGAAATATTTAGTGTTATCCAGTTTTTAATATTTCAGCTGTCTTCTGCTATGAAATTCGTGTGTGCCCAAATACTTCCAAACCATTTGGCAAACAGCTAAGCTTCTCAGACACTATTCCACTAGGTACTAACTACCCCGCTGAGCCTAGGAGACAAGTAGGCTCCTAGATGCATAGCTTTGTTTCTTGTGCATATGAAGTTCAGACCATCCCCTTCCTTCAGGCCTAGGAGCATGGCAGAGAGACTGACTGAGGACCATAGGGCTTTCTGCATAACCAGGTGTGGTAAGGACTGGAGCGGAACTCCAGAGGCAGACACAGAACCGCAAGACCAGAGAGAGGAGAGGAAGAGTGAAGGGTGAGGCAGAACAGAAGACATAGAACCCTGTGGCCAGAGAGAGGGGAAGAAGTAAAGGGTGAAACAGATCTCTTGTAGAGTTTATCAGGGTCAGGGGTAAGGAGCCAGGAAGGATAGATGGAAGACTAAGGAACAGAGGACGAAGATGAGGTCAAAGCATAGGAGCTTACTAAACTCTGAGGACAGGGGAAGTGGGGACAGGGAGGAGCTGAGTGTGAGGACGGAGCTGAAGCTGTGTAGATACACTTTTTGTCCTAGAGGAATAAAGTAAACAGACAAAAGAGCATGATATACGTAGATTCCTTTCCCTCAGATACCCCACGCCACGCATAGCATCTTTTTCAGGACTCTGCGAGGGATTTTCTCAGGACAGGAACTTGGGAAAATTCTGTTATCCTTAAGTAATATCTTAGGATTTTATGAGTCATCATTGTTACCTGAAATATAGCTATCTTATTAATCAAAAAAATCAGTTTAAATTTTTGCAAAAAGAAAACATTAGATATAAAAACTTCATACATACATTCATATAGTCAATTTCTCAGATTATCACATTGAAACATGAAATTGTCATCTACAAAGTCATACTCAGGAACCACATCATTGACTTAGACACACGCAAAAAAAAATCACATACAAAAATAATTTCATAGTGTTGTAAGTATCTATGATTTTGTGTTGGGCTGCATTCTATAATAGCAAAATTACAAAAATGATAGTGAATACAAAGGATTGGAAAGGTTATTAGTATAATTTAGTAAAACTTTTTTAATTCGCATAACAGGTAACGAGTTGGAGGAAGACCTTGAAATTCTTGAAGAGGCTGCATTGCAGGTATTGTCCTAAACATTTTAATTTTTGTCCATTAGTTTAAAAATAATATTTCCATAAGATGATTATCATCTTCAACATAAGACTCAGTGGATAAGTACGTCATTCTGTTTATTGGCATTCTAGAGACACATAACTTGTAAGTCTCCTCTTGATACAAAGGCTATGTGAACACTGACTGCCATGTGCTCGGGAGAAAGAAAGGCTATGGTACAGAGATGCTCTTCTGAGCTGTGCAAATTTCCGTTACATCTGGAAAGTCTTGACCAGTGAACAAACAAAGGCATTTGGCACAGAATATGGTTCCTTATATGAAACTTTAATTTCATAACATCATAGAGTCATTTGGGAGCCATCAGTTTGTTGCTCTTATTATTTGCTAATATTTTTATTTGTATAAACATTAATTAAGTAGAATATTTAACAATGTAATGGAAATAAATCTGTATTTCAGTTGAAGTACTGGTTTTGGACCTCTCATTTCAATCTGTATTAGTTTGTTACTTTATATTACTCAGACCATTTGATTCTCTTAGCTTAAGTCCACTAAATTTATATAGCTAGCAGTCACTGATAGGATGGGAGGAGCCTAGTAAGCAGTGTTTTGAAATTATTATGCCTGCTTATCCTAGGCTAGAGATTTCATGTAGTAATTGAGTATCCATGTAGACTGTACACTGAGACCATCAGTGATGGGTTAATGCTGTGTAGTGAAACAGCATGAAGATAAAGCATAGACTGATTCCATAGTATCCAGACCATAAAATTCCATGAATTTGTAAGATTGTCCAAATACTTTTTTCCCACACATATTATTTTTATTAAGGAAAAATACTATTTTTATCAGCACTAACTCATAATGATCACTTAATAGCCCCAAATAGAAAAAGGGTTTTTTTGTTTTGTTTTTTTGATCCTGGACCTTGCTTTGTAGACTAGGCTAACTTCAACCTCACTGAGATCTTCCTGCCTCTGCCTCCCAAGTGCTGGGATTAAAGGCATGTGCCACCACTGCCAAGCATGAAAGGTTATATTTTTAAAATAAAAGATTCATTTTACTATGCCTACTTTTTTTATACTTTTACCATGTACCAGAGATTATTAAGTCCACATTAGGGTAGCACTGATTTAGATTGGGCCTGTATCCTATGCTAGGTATATGTATGTAGTTAGCAGTGTGCTTATTTACATAATTATCTGTATACGTCATTGTTTATAGTCCCATTAATATTATTTCTCTGTTTTTGCAATTACACCTTAAACTTAGTATTGTTTTTTTATTCATCTTATGGAATCTGGAGTTCACAGAATTTACATAATCTAAGAGTCTGGTTAGTTGAGAAATAAATACGGGTGTCTGATTCCACTGATTCTAAGAGTTAGTATTTGACATTTATTTCCTGAGATTAATTGATCAAAGGGAATAAAACATTGATTTGTGTTAATTTATCAAGCATTATTTATAAAGTTTTCATGTATTTTTAGTTCATTTAGTCATCACACAATCCTATAAATGGGAGAGTCTTGTCTCCATTACAGAAAACTGAAGCAAAGCACTTAGATAACTTGCCTGGAACCACACAACTGGGATGGAATTTTACCTTTGATAGCATGCTGACGAATCCATTACTTTGACCACTTTGCTCTAGTTATAGGGAGTCATGATTTTTTGTGTAATTTAAAACTCTTAGATTTTAAAAAACTACCAGGTGTGTGTATGTATAGGTATATAGATGTGTATTTAATATTAAGTCTTTGTACTTTAGGGAACAAAAATAATAATTTAACAAACATTTAATAAATGGTGTATGTCATGACTCATTCATATTTAAAATGGCTTTCAAGAAGCTCATATATTATGATTTAATAGAATATGATGCTATATAAATAATACTTAGACTCGATACCATTTAAAGAAGAAAAATAAACTTGGTTTGTAGTTGGTATGATGTAATATGTATAAATAAATAATGTCCTGTTCCTCAAACACTGTAATGGGTGTTTTATACATATCATTTAACTTAAATTTAATAGTCATTTAAGAGATGTCTGTTTTGAACACCAGCTAATATGATAACTTGTTAACTCAAGAGTATAGAACTTGTCTAGAACCAGGTTTTTCACAAAGTCTGTTTGATTCAAAACAAAACAAAACAAAATAAACAGTTTTGAGGTTGCATAGTTGGTGGAATGTAAAAGTTACTTTTAAATTAATATCCCTGGAAAGTAACATTTTTCTATTACATTTTTTTAATTTATTAAAATATTTCTGGAGTCTCGCCATTTCTAGCAGACCTTTTTAAAAAAGGATTTTAGTTATCAAATGGGTGAAAACTGAAATTTTACTTTTTTCTTCCTGTTTTCCTTAACTGTCATAAGACTTAGATTTGTGAGATATATGTGCAGCCCAATCAGTAAAGACCTTGGTACTAAGGTCACTTCCCTAAGACAGTAAACACAGCTTACCTCTGATTGTCAATAATGGGAACTGAAAATGAGAGAGATTCCCACCAGTGCCTTCAGGAGCTCTGGCCCTGCCAAATGTGCATGTAACACAGCATAGGAGGAGATGTACCATGTCATCTAGCATGGAGGTTTTGCTGTTACAGATTTTTGAGGAAGATAGGCAACTGGTACTGTTCCTGAGAACAGTATTTCCCTCCTATAATTTATGCTTTATAGACTAAAGACAGTAAGACTGGGCATAGCAAGAAATGATTTTCCCCAATAAGGCATACCAGAAGTGTGTGCGTGTTGAAAGATTCATGAAAAGGTTTATATTTTAATATATTTGCCATGTATAATGTCACATATCTGTAAGCCCTGCACTCAGGAGGCTGAAACAAGAGAATCCCACATTGAAGACCAGCCTGGACTATATAGTGAAGCCTTTTTAGAAATAAATAATAAATAAGTAAGATACAAAGATATTCTTTTTTTCCTAATAGGTGTGCAAAACTCACTCTGGTATTCTTGGAAAGGGTTTGGCTCTTTCTCATTCACCAACTATCTTAGAGGCACTTGAAGGAAACTTACCACTTCAAATTCAAAGCAATGAGCAGTCCTTTCTGGATGATTTCATTGCTTGTATCCCAGGATCAAGTGGTGGAAGGCTTGCAAGGTACTTTTAATATTACAATTAAGTTCGTTTAAGTATTCATCTCTGAGGAGGATTAAAGGAGGAAATGGCCATTTTGATGTTGAAATAATCCCTTCAATAACCCAGATTATGTGTTTTGAACTTGAAGAAGTAAAAGGTGATAATATTTTAAAATGTATGACAGTTAATAATTTGTTTTTTGCCATTTGCTGTTTTTGGATAAAAAGAAAGATATGCTAGCTTGTGTTAACTTACTAATAAAAAAATAGAAGCCGGGCGTTGGTGGCGCACGCCTTTAATCACCGCACTCGGGAGGCAGAGGCAGGCGGATCTCTGTGAGTTCGAGGCCAGCCTGGGCTACCGAGTGAGCTCCAGGAAAGGCGCAAAGCTACACAGAGAAACCCTGTCTCGAAAAACCAAAAAAAAAAAAGTAAAATTAGCAGTGTTTCTCATTGCCGGGCGGTGGTGGCTCACGCCTTTAATCCCAGCACTCGGGAGGCAGAGCCAGGCGGATCTCTGTGAGTTCGAGGCCAGCCTGGTCTCCCAAGCGAGTTCCAGGAAAGGCGCAAAGCTACACAGAGAAACCCTGTCTCGAAAAACAAAAAAAAAAAAAAATAGAATAAAACTCCTTTCTGGTTTTAATTTTTACGTTTTAGAGATTACACTTTAGTTTTTAAAGCCAAAGACTAGGAAGGAACAGCAAAATTTTAAAGTCCTCCTCACTTTTATCTTGTAGACACTTAGATATAATGCATAGTAGAATTGGTTTACTTGTCACTCATCTCACAAGTCAAAGTGAATGTAAATTGTGAAATGGATTCAGGAATGGGTAGCTCTAACACTCAGAAATGGACAAGTATTATAAGTAAGGGGAGACAGTAAAGAAGCTAGTGAGAAGTTATATAAAAAAGGAATGCCAGTGTACCCGGCTGCTCCCAAGCAAGTGAATAATATTTCTGTCCTTGCTTTCATAAGGAAACTGTTCTTTTCCAGTTGATATTAGAAAGCTGATCTCCCTCACTACTTCAGATTAGCTGTAAATTAGTCATTTTTTTTGATAATCCTATAATAAAAATTTCAGTACTTTCTAACTTTAATTTATTTCATAGTCTATGTAAACATCAGAAACTTCAAGCATTTTTGTGTGTGTATGTAATGGATTTTTATTAATTGCTTCCCAGGAAAACATTTGTAACTATTACTGAATCAGAAATGAAGACACTGGTTTAGCATTTTGTTTAATACAGGTTTAGTTTATTTGGTTTAATTTCATGTTCTCTTGTTTTTAACTCTTTTAGATGGCTCCAGCCAGATTCCTATGCTGATCCTCAGAAAACATCATTGATCCTGAATAAGGATGATATTCGTTGTGGCTGGCCCACCACCATAACTGTTCAAACAAAAGACCAGTATGGAGATGTAGTTCATGTTCCCAACATGAAGGTAATTCTGTTTGAATTAGGAAAAGTCTACACATTGACTGCTGTAACTGATAAGGGTTGGAGAATGACAAGTCTACAGGGTTTACTTGCTCTTCTCTCTTTGTCTTTGTGTAATGGAGGATACTGAAGAATTGCTTAGGTGATTGCTTTTACATTAGTTAGTTCCTAGTTAGGTGCTGCAACGACTGCAAAGGTGATAGTGTACGTTGTCTATTGGAAGAGTTGTATAGAAGGAAGGTCTCTAGTAAAGAGGGATTGAGTAAATGAGTGAATACTGAATTTTTAGTTATATCTATTTATTAAAAGACTCACACATTCTGCACTTAACTGAATTCCCACTTTAAAGATAATATTGATAACGTAAACTTAATATTGATAGACAAGTTAAAAATATATAAATTTTGGTTATAAAATAATGACTAATACAAATATATATATATTAATGAGTATAACATATACTTCTTACACAAGGCAGTAGTTGATAAGGATATTTATATTATATTGAATGAAATCATTGATACAAACATCTCATTTAAACTTTTTATGTGTTTCTAAATAATTTAAACCAAATGTAAATTTGTGTAGGTGGTCTCTAGTCCTTTTCCCTTCTGTAGCTGAATTATGGGGTAATTTGAATTTTAGAATTACTACTTAATCAGAGTAGATTAAGATACATAATCTTCTTTTGTTCATAGAGCACTAATTTTTCTATTTCACTAATAAAACTATTTCAGCTGCTTTATACCAACTTTGATATGTAGCATGAGCAAAACACAATACTAGTGTAGTCTTATCTGTCTCAGTAAAAATAAAGACTCATTGTCCATACCTGTGAAGACCAGAAAAACTAAGCTTATGTAAAAGCACCTGACTCTGATACTAAGCAGAAGTCAACATTTAACAGTACCTTTAAACACTCTAATCCCAGCTCACAGTAACAATCTATGTTGTGTCCCAAAAGTGGATGCAAAAAGATGGAATAGTATATACTCTGGAGTAACTACAATGTTGTAGGTAACATACATACACACTCACCATGATATCCTATATATTGTCTCATCTTTGTTGTTTGAGACAAAACATTTGCAACTTACCACTATTTAAAGTTCGAAGTATAACAAAAAAGCAAATGCTTTTGTAACATGAATTGCTAAATGGTCTCTTTATAAAAAACCGGGAGCCTGATATTGGGGTGAATGCTGAAAGATCAGAGAGACAAAGGAAAAAGCCACCTCTTACCTCTAGAACTCCTCAGCCTGAAAAGCTTTCCTCTGCCGAAAGACTTTAGTTCCCGTCTCCTCACTTTCCTAGTGCTGGGATTAAAGGCGTGTGACTCCCAAGTGCTGGGATTACAGGAGTGTGCCACCATTACTTGGCTCTGTTTCTCTCCTAGAAGTGAGTCAATCTCATGTAGTCCAGGGTGGCTTTGAACTCACAGAGATCCAGACAGATCTCTGCCTCCCGAATGCTAGGATTAAAGGTGTGTGTCACCACTGCCTGGCCTCTATGTTTAATCTAGTGGCTTGTTCTGTTCTCTGATCTTCAGGCAGATTTTTAGGGTACACAATATATCACCACATGCTTTCAAATTTTAAGACATTTGGTTACAAATATACTTCTACATGTATACTTGTGCCTCACCGGCCAGCCAGCCTGCTATACTTGAGGAGTTCCAGGACATTGAGAAATACCCACTCCCTCTTTAACCAACCCCAACCCCCTGCATTGGCTGACACCTGAGAAATGGAACTGGAGGAAGCTTATCCCCCCCCCCCCCC